>JACJUY010001919.1:94772-124375 GCA_014220935.1 Platorchestia sp. MABIK
AGGCTACACAAATATCATAAGGTATTAGTACATGCTGTAAAAGATCCATTAAAAGTATGAATTCATTCTTACCTTCAAATAATCCTTCTTCAGAATGTCATAACACAACAGGTTTCAGGAATTATTTGTCCTAGCGCTTGTGGGGAAATGATTGAAGGAAATTTTAGGTCTTCATATGACCTTCCTGTAGCTAGGAATCGTAAAGTGGCAACCAGAAGTTCATGGGGTGAATGGCCTTTCTCATCATGGTATCCTTTCATTGTATGTGTGGTGTTACCACAGAAAGAAGCTCCAAATAAGCTGAGTAATCCATCCGCAAATAATTCCTGTAATCTTTGGGCTCTAATCTGAGGTCCTCTGATAATTGATTATGAGAAAGCGTGTTCCTCTTCATTAACCAAGGCTTGCACTACTTCGATTTTTTTTGCGTTTTCTGACAGCATCTGAACCAAACAGCGATGTCTAATTGATCTTCCGAGTCGAGATCAGAGATCCTTACTCACCAGAATTGCCGCGCAACTGGGAGATTTTGCTTGCACCACGGTATACAAAAGGGGCTTGCACTTTGAGTAGGGAAGCAGGTTTGCGCAAGTCGCAGTTCCAACCTTGTCTGTACTTGGTTGGAGTTGGCGGCAGGTGTCGTGAATGGGGCCCTTTACAATTAAACTGGACTAAAATGCGAAGGAACGTACATCACTGTTATTTCACATGTCTAGGGAAGCTCTTTCCTTGCATCCCGGCGTTATTTCACATGTCTAGGGAAGCTCTTTCCTTCCATCCCGGCGTTATTTCACCCCATGTCCTTTTGTGGTTGGCTCCTGCCAACATCACTGCTCTGGAGTCACAGCGGGGCCACACCTAGCGGGCACAGCAAGGCGTCGCTGCAGCTCAGAAAACTGGTTTTTATTAACTGAAGTAACGGAGACCTGACGACTGGGGACGACTGGGGTCTAGGTGCTCTCAATCACGAGGAATTTAATTTTTGGGGAGTGGGAGGAGCTTGTGCGCATTCTCCAATTTGAATTACCTAGTGCCAAATGCTATTTTTTGGCGGCTTGTGTATTTTGAAGTGCAGGTATTTTGCAATGTTTCTGTAACTTATGAACATTTTCTACTGGGTAATCAGACATTTTGTAATATTCATTTATGATCCATTCATTGGGATGAATTTAACATGTCAGTAACACTCGACAATTCATTTGCTGAGTTACTTATTTCTCTTTGGTTCGAGTGAACCAATACATTTCATGAACACTGTTGTAACTTGTTTCCTCAAAAACAAAAATTAATGAAAAATTAGTATCCTTGTATCAGAATGAATTACTTTTTTGTTTATTAGACGATCTGTGATCTTGCTTAGACTTTATGAATTACCATTTTTAATTTTTCCTGATTTCACGCAATGACGCAACTTCTTAGACATATTAGTGCTGCATGGAATTCTAAGCTAGTTGAATGTATTGCGTTTCGTTCCGATTCATCAATAATACCACCACATACGAAGACATTTTCTTCCATACCGCATCAGTTCCTGCAAGTGATGTGTAGAAGATTGTCCTCCTCGGCGAGTGTTTTGGATTCAACTATTTCCAAAGCTTAGTCGTATTCTTGTACGTCGTCTTTCTCCTGTCAGGGGAATATAGCTATGTTGCTTCTATGAAAATCATCCCTTCTTTCGGGATGACGTGAATTACGTAGGCAAAGGTTAGGTAGGTCTTCCTCTAATTAAAATAGAATAGGTTTTTGGTTCTGTCATGGAGCACATTTTTTAATTCACTGTTGTCTTTTTTCAGCTACTATTTTCCTTTCTTCAACTCAATCGTGTTGTTTCTATGCGAAGTGAGTAGGGACTCGCCTTGTGCAAAGATTTCCCATTCCCTTCATTCCATGCTAAACGGTGCCTCATTAATTCCTTTCTTGGGTGCACATTTATTGTGGTTTGTGAGGCTTGCTTTAACTCATAAACTAAATGATCTTCGATAGCAGTAAATTTTTGTTGATTTTTTTAGAACTTGAGGGTACAGTCGAGTACTGCAAAGATACCACACTGTAGGTCGTACGATTATGTGACCAGAGACCCCGAGTATCGTTCTGAGTGGATCAAATAAAGAAAAAAAATCAGTTAAGTTTCTGTTCTATTTTTTGTCATGTGTGTAAAGAAGTGCTTGGTGTTGTAAAACTGGCATTGTTTGGCTTTTGAGTACCCATTGAAGAAGAAGCTCAATTTTTTCGGAAGTTCAAATAGCATTCGACGCATTTTCTGAGCTTACTTGGTTCAAATCTGGAAGAATAAAAAATAAAATTGTGCTTATGAACTTATTTATAGCTTTCCGACGAGCCATCTTGAGAAGAGAACAGCTTCTGTAAAATTCGTTTGAATTTATTCTGAAATTCATGGTCTCTACACAAACAGTGTTGAAGAATATGCGTTTTCGTGTGTGTTGCATAATTAAAACATAATTTTCTTATTTTTTACACGACCCTGATTTTAATCATGCTCAGTTTTCATTCTTCGAGCACATGATGAAGCTTTCTGAACACAATGCAATTGGCAGAACTGAATCATTTTGATGTATTCAGAGGTTATGAATGGTTAAATCCGAAAATTCTGAGGAAATTAATTATCTTTACTAAGAAAACGTTTCGGAGTCCCGCTACATCATCAGTTCGAAAAAACAAATCATTATCTCTCTGAAATAAAACATCAAGTACAATGAATACTGGGTATTAATATAAATCATTAAAGGAAAAACAAAATTTATAAAAAGAAAATTTAAACACATGAAACACAGGCATAATATAAAATTGAGCAGGTAATGAAGAGGTTTCTATCTATTTGGAAGGGGGATAAACTGTACATGTTGTTTAGGTCAGGGTTTCGGCTGAAAATATGCAATAACTCTAAAATACTGAGGACATAAGGGGTCGAAGCAGAGTCTTAAAATTTTGATATCGTCCGGTGATGTAGGTACATTGTATTTTTTGGCATGATTTCGCACTGCGATAAGGTGATTCCAGAACGGAAGCTTCTACCTCTATACTCTGCCACTCTGATATTTAATTTTTTTTATCGTCATACCGATGTACGACGAGGTGCACTGCACATAACTATAAGAGTAAGCCAAAGAGGCTCGCACATCAATGGGAAGTGTGTTCTTGTACCGGAAAGAAGCAACCTTAAACTTATTAACAAGAGTTACGCGTTAATGAACGTTAAAGAAATAATTTGCTCTCAGGAATTTCAGTTCACGTGACAGCTCCTCAGACGGTGCCCCAAAATAGGGAAATTAACAAAATAAATGGTCCTTATTGTTTGCCTTAACAGCTTGTCACGCGCATTGTATCAAGAGAAATTTTATAATTTCTGAACTAATGACAGCGTGGAAGCCCGTTAGCTGTAAAATATGCGTTTAAAAACTCAAATTCACAATGAACACTTTTGAAAGTTGAACACACTTTGTAATCTCTTTGATCAAAGTTTGAATACGATTAATTTTTAAACTTGTCGAGGGAAAACTGAAGAAACTGGAGCCTAATCTTGTAAAAGTGGGCTTACGATGCTCTGACGTTTGAAACTGATCTTTGTCCCTTGTCACGAGACAGTGTCCCTTGTTACAGGCCAAAGTGTTGTTATTTTCTACTTCCACGGTAAACTTAATTCATTTATGATTAAGATTAAGGTCGTTTAAAAGCTACTCCACGTGTGACGGAGGGCTAAAAAACAAAAGTATCGTCCATGTGCTGATTGTAGAATGCCGGTATATATAAAATGAGAGCATTTGTCTAGCCATTTAGCTTCATGGAAAAACATGAAAATGTTGGCAAGTGATGGTGCTAATGGAAGTCCCATAGCCAGGCCGTCTACTCGTTTGTAAAATTTGCCTGTAAAAATAAAGAAGGAGTGCATTACTGATAATCCTAGCAACGTTTTGATCATTTTGCTAGTTGGACCCAGAAATTTTGAGTTACTCTCCGAAAATACCCGCTTTAGACAAATATCGAAAGTTTCCCGAAGAGGAATATTAATATGAAGTGAGTTGACATCAAATGATGCTATATATGGTCAAATCTTTAACATTAAGAATGCTTTTAATATTTTTTATAAATTTGAAGCATTGTCCATTGTGTACTGGCTCGTAGTTATATCACTAAGGAATGGTGCAAGAAATTTACTCAATTTCTTACTAGGAGTGTCATGAGCTGCTACAATTGGCCTAAATTGAAATCTTGATGCAAATTCTGGCTTGTGTACATTTGATTGACCGTACAGCAGCGCAGGAGAAGAACTCGACACATGCAAGTTACTGAAATTTTTCGATTTTGAGTTTGCGACTTATTTTTTATCTTCAAGTTTCAGAACTATCTCATTTATTGGCCATGTTCTCTCAACCAGTTTTGAATTATCAGAGCATGCTTTCTTGATATTTTTGGCGATCAACTAAAACTACACCGTCCCCTATCGGGTTGGCAAATTATCAACTGATGGTTTATTGCAAGAGATTTCAAGAGGAAATGTCATTTTGGCGAAAAACTTCCATATATATTTTACGAAGCTTTAAACTATGAAAATGCTTCTCAGCTAATGGCTTAAAATTGGCAATAAATTTTGAATAGTTAATACACCCTTTGTTTTTAAATGCAATAACTAATTTCTTAAATTCTAAAAAATGGTTAAACAAATTCAATTTGTAAACAAAGAGGGAGGAGTCTAAACCAAATGCTAGATGAATTTTTACTCTATGAGGTAACTGACCTGAAATTGTGAACTACCGTATCCAAATTACACGGTTGAATTTAGTTGTGGATACCCAAACTACTTAGTTTCTTCAAGTGAGTTCGTTTTGTGTGGGCACAGAACTGGTCCCGGGAGACTTGCATATCTCGGGACGACAGAGGCGTCAAGAGTGGAATAAGTGGAGCGTACTTCATCCTCGCTGGTCCACTCCAACTACTCCACTCTTGACGCCCCTGTCGTCAGGAGACATGCAGGAGTCTCCAGGGACCATTTCTGTGCCCACACAAAACGAACTCACTCGAAGAAACTAAGCAGTTTGGGTACCCACAACAAGATTTAATCTTGTAATTCGGATACGCTAGTTCACAATTTCAGTTCAGTTCAGCTTCCCCATGAAGGGAAAATTCTTCCAGCATTTGGTTTAGACTTCTGCCTCTTTGTTTACATACTGAATTTCTTTAAACACTTCTTGGCTTTTGAGAAATAAGCTCATGTAATTAAAAATAAATCGTGTACCAAAGATTAAGAATTCATTAGCAATTTGAAGACATTAGTTCATGAGCATTATTATAGTTTTAAGTTCAAGAAATATTTTAGGCTGTTTTTCGCAAAAACGACATTTCCCTCCTGAAATCGCAGCGAACAATCAGTTGATAATTTGGAAACCCGATAAAAGTAATGGTGCAGTTTTAGTTGATCGTAAAAATTTCACGAAAGCATGCTAAGTTTAATATCTGATACCTCAAAACTCGATGAGGTTACCGATGCAATAAGTAAAATAGTACTGAAAGTTCAATGTAAGATGAAGATATTTTACGCAGGCTAAAAGAGACAAGAAACCAAAAATTAAAAAAATTCTCTAGCCAGCATGTGTCAAGTTCTTCTCCTGCGCTGCTGTACGGTCTACCACAAATACTCAAACCCGATTTTGCAACCAGATTTAAATTTAGGCCAATTGTAGCTGCTTATGACACACCTAGTGAGAAATTGAGTAAACTTCTTAGTGATATAACTACGAGCCAGTACACAGTCGACAATGCTTTCAATTTTAGTAAAAATATTAGAAGCATTCTTAGTGTCAAAGATTTGACCATGGCTTCATTTGATGTCAACTTATTCCATACTAATATCCTTCTTCAGGAAACTATTGATATTTGTCTAAAGCGGGTATTTTCGGAGAGTAACTCAAAATTTCTGGGTCCAGCTAGCAAAATGTTCAAAACTTTGCTAGGATTATCAATAATGCACTCCTTCTTTATTTTTGCAGGCAAATTTTACAAACAAATAGACTGGCTGGTTATGGGACTTCCGTTAGAATCATTACAATTACTTGCCAACATTTTTAAGTGCTTCCATGACGCTAAATGGTTAGACGAATGTTTTCCTGAAATTTTGGCAACAATCTACAATCGGTACATGGACAACACTTTTGTTTTTTTAACACTCCGTCACATGCTGAGCAATTTTCAAACTACCTAAATCTTAAGCGTAAATCAATTAAGTTTACCTTAGAAGTGGAAAAAAACAACACTTTGACCTTTCTAAGCCGTTCGTGACAAGGGACAAAGATCAGTTTCAGACGTGAGTGCATCGTTCAGGATTAGGATCCAGTTTCTTCAGTTTTGCTCAAGTTTCAAAACTTACGTTATTAAACTCTATTCAATAGGAGTTACAAAGTATGTTCAACTATCAAAAATTTTCATTTATGAATCTAATTTTTACGCGCATATTTTACAGCTATAGCCAATGAGTATCCACTGGGCGTCGTTAATTTACATATTAACAAATTAACAATACGCATCACACGCTGTTGAAGACCACCTATGCTGTTCATTTCCCTATTTTGAGGCATCTAACTTGAAGCTGTCACATGAATTAAAATAAAGGTTTACAAAATATTTTTAAGACTTTCATTTACGTGTAACTCTGGTTAATAATTTTAAGATTGCTTGTTCTTTTTTCTGGTATAAAAATACGCTTCCCACTGATATGAGAGCATCTTTGGTTTGCCCTCATAGTTGTGTGCAGTACACATCGTCGTACGTCGGTATGACTCCTTATGACCTCGGGATTTTAGTTATTACATGTTTTTAACAGATATCCTGACCATATCAATTTGGACGGTTCATCCCCTTGGTGAATTGATAGAAACTTCATTACATGCTCAATTAGACGTATGTTTCGTGTGTTTCTTATTTTCAGTTTTCTAATGTTTAGTTTCTCTTCTCATGATATAGGTACTTCAACATCTACCATTCATTGTACATTGATCGTTTATTTCAGAGACACAATATTTTTTTTTAACTGATGATAGAGCGGGACTCTGAAATGTTTTTTTGATTGAATAATTTCTTCGGAATTTTTTCACTTTTAAGTTTCTGACAAGGTTGCTACTGAAGCAAACCACTGAATTGTTTAATTAAATGCGGTTGTACTTGTTTTCGTGCACCACCCTGTACAATCCAAATTACTTAGGTGTATCAGGATCGAAAACTTTTACGTTTGAACGCGTATGACTTTCGAGTAGACAATGGAACTTCTACTCTGTCATTGACATCCATTTTGGAAGAACAATGAAAACAGTATTTAATATAGTTTCTTTCGCCGATTCTTCGTACCTGCTTTCGTGCACTTACACGCTTTATTAATGGATTCACTTTGCTTGGAAACCTGCTTGATTTCCTGCGGTTCGTGAAAGAAAGGAGCGAAAAGTCTTGTGCCGAAACCTGTGATCAGGCGTGCGGTTAAGTCCATGGCTTCGCTTCAAGCTTTTGGCTAAGCCATGAAATTAAGTATGAAGCACGACAATATCACGATTTGTTGAAATGAGCTCCTGTTCCTTGTCATACATTACTGCAATGATTGAGCTATTGTTCGGCATGACTAATCCCCAACTGCACCACAAAGAAAGTTTTCTAACTATGTGGGGCAGACGCAGGAACAAAACGTCTGAAACTGCTACGGTTACCGAAGAATTTTTGAGGTTGACTCTTTTTCAAATATAATCTTGACGAAAGTTGTTAGTAGCAAGCAGTGAAGCACTAACATTTCCCCACCCCTGCTGGAACGAAGGAAGTGAGATCATTGTGACCTGCCAATTACGACTTGACTTAGTGTTCCGTGACTTTGGTGCCGTTCTATATATATATTTAAGCTGAGGAACTTTACCGCGCACTAGAGAGTGTAATGAGAAACTTCCATTCGGAGACGCTAGCTAATGAAAAGTGGTTTGGTGTCATTGTCACATGAGTGGAATATTGTGGGTTAAATTTGAAATGGGTCTGGTATCGCTGTCACCCGAGTGGAATATCATGGGTAAGATCTGAAAAGGGGTTTTCTATCTTTGCCACGAGAGTGGAATATTATGAGTTAAATTTGGAAAGGGGTTTGGTATCACTCCCATGTGAGTGGAATATTATGGCTAAATTTAAATTCTAGTCCTCATGAGTTACTGAGTTTGAAACTCGAAGATTCGTCAAGATGAGCTGTTTTTGTTCGAACGTCAACGTCTATTTTAGGTGAAAGAATATTTAATATGCATTTGGCGAAGTCTCCGATGAACGTGAATATCTGTTGGGTAGTTTTGGTTGATTACAATATCGATGTTCTTCTTTGACCTGATCATTCACTTGAAATAATTTGTCTCAGCCCATCTCTATTTAATGGTAGCGAATTTACTTACAGCTGTAATATCTTATAGTGTTACTAATAAAATAGCCTGAACTTCTGATTCGGAATTTTTAATTTTGAGCTAAATACTTCAAATAGCGCAAGTTTGATCTACAACCCAAGGCATAATGGCACTGCCTGTCGCAGCACAAGAGTAATATTATTACGTCATTAAGTTAAAATTTCAGATTTAAACTATACTTTGTTTTATTTTGATTTTGAGTTAAGGTTCGCTGTCTAAAATTTTGAGTGAAAAAATCTACTCTCGGTTAAACGATTTTTCCAATTATTCTGTAAACGACGTGCAGCGAGCTGTTCTCAATTTTGTTCTTCAATGCTTCAAGGCTTGCGGTCGTATTCGAACGCGTAGCATTTTAGTGTAGTTAGCGTAAAGTTTCCAAAATATATTAAATAAAATTTGTCTTACAGCATCCACAAAAAAACTTTGTGTATAATATCCATAAAATTTTGTATGGAGTGTCAGTGATGATTCTCTTCCTGTTTTCCTTCCAGAATAATTAACAAGACTTCTTGAGTAAACGAATGTTATTTGTCCCCCACCTAAGCTCGAGCTTGTGACCTCGTTATCAAGGCAGGTCGAGCTGTACACTCCAGGACTGCAATGACAGTCGGGCCGCGATCCCACCTCGTGTGAGCATTGGAAGTGTGCAATTGGTTCTCGCTACCACACTAACAAAAACCTCCCTATTTTCAACCATGATTGGCAAACGTAACTATAGGTGAGTTTTGAATGATCTGTGATTAGTACCGAAACAAGGTAATAGGGGTTTTTCATTTTACACCATCATGTAAAATATACTTCACGCAAAATTTAATGCTATGTATCCTAGTTCACTTTACGCCCTAGTATTGATACTAACAGATAGTTTTGATATAGATGGTAAGCGTCGGCGCCAGTTCATGTTGTGCTTCAAGAATGGGCTTGTATTCGACCACGGAGACATCCTTTGCTTGTGTGCATGGTGACTCTTTAACACATTCCCTGCGAAGGGAGCCACCGGTGATCACTTAGGTGATTTTCATAGTGCTGCTGACCCACCTGCAGTCACTAACTCATTTTTTATTAATACCTAATGAAAGCTAAATAAACGCCAGATCCAGGTAATGTTTGCTATTTTCAAAGTTGATTACCACAATTGACTTTAAATTTGAATAAAATATTAAACTTCAGTTTAACCCATCGCAGTTAACGTGCTAATTCCCGTTCATCCCTTGCGGGAACACTCCTCGTGCATAGATTTCACGTTCCCTTAACTCCATACTAAATGGTGCCTTCGTCTCTTTGAACATCTTTGTCGTGGTAAGGGAGGCCAAAACCAATTTAAATTTTATCAATTTCCTATCTTTGTCGCGGTGAGGGAGGCTAAAACTAATGTATACTGAATCTATCAATTCCCGTGCAGGCTGAGCGATGTGGTGGCGATGGTGTGCACGCCATGCGCCCTGCTGCTCTACCTCCACCTCACGCTCCTCACACACTCCGCGCAGAGGCCGCTGCCTGACCAGTCCAACGGCAGAGCTCTTCAGGAAAACAGTGATCACGATGCAGGTAAAAATTTAGTTGGTATCTACAATGTCCTTGTCCTTAGGAAAACAGTGATCGTGATGCAGGTAAAACACGTAGTTAGTATCTAGTAGGCCTACATAATTCGTGATGCAGGTAAAAATTTTGTTAGTATCTACCAAGTTATTCCTCAAGAAAACTATGGTCGTGATGCAGGTAAAAATGTCGTTAGTATCTACTACACAATTCCTTAGGAAAATAGCCTGAGATGCAGGTAAGAAGTTAGTTAGCATCTACTGCATAATTCATCTGGAAAACAATGATCATGATGCAGGTAACGTGTGTAGGATCTATCTACTACACAATTAGTGCTCGTTTCTATCCATTCAGAAGCTCGTGACCCTGATCTACGAACTCGAAGTTCATATTCGTGATACCAGTCATTTATGCTTGATTCCATTAATTCAAAAATCTAGTAACCTTAATCTTTTGAATGAATGTTTACAGTAAGTTAGCATGGTCACAATAATCTCTTCATCTTTGTACTGTTGAATTCCAAATAATCTTCTATAAAGTAGATTCAAATACGAAATAAAAGTGTAGGACATGAAAGTAGTTTCGAGGACGCAACAGCTGTGACCATCGGGGCGCAGATGTTATTTGTCACGGCTGAAATAAAAATTTTCAGATTTCAAAGCCGTTAAATGTAGTGGGTGCATACTAATTGGAAGCAAATCAATTGCAGAGGAATGTGTGGCTTACAAAAAAAAGAAACAAAAAAGTGGGGCAGTGACGAGGACATGTAACATTTTTAATTTTTTCATGCAGGAAATAATTTCCCACAGAAAGAATGTTTCACGCCTTGACCCATTTATGACTAGATATCTAAAAACTGGAGAAGATTGCACACATTTTGCTAAAATCACTGCTTTCAAACAGTAATCCACAGAATGTTAGGAAACATCAAAACCTAACACGAACGCGGAAAAATGAGAATAGTAAAAAAAATTCGGATCTAAAATTGAATCATGTGTGAATCCTGGATTACCCGTCGACTGAAAGGCATACGTGAAAATAAGAGAATGCAAAATTTGATGCTCTCATTTGTACAGAGGGGCGGTCTCTAAAAATTTGAATAGCACACTTCTAATGGGCTAACATAAAATAAATATAACGAATCTTTTAAAATCGGCTGTTGAGAGAACAAAGACAATGACGCTGTCCGAAAAACATGTAAGTTTTAACTTTGGCTAAACTTAAAACAACTAAAAAGTGATACACGTTTTGCAAACTGTAAGGATGATAACTTATCACGCCATTAACTATGATTTCAATGTTGTGTACAAAAAGGAATTCTTATAATCTGAGTTTATTCACACATTACTAGCACAGCCACGGCGCTCTGTTATGTTTCCGTAGTTGCATGTTGCGTTACGCCACCTCAATTTACGATGATGCACGCAGCGCACAACAAATTGTAACACAACACTTCAAACTGTATAATCAAAAACGAGAGGCACACGCTCATGTTTGGTAAAAATATTATCTCTATGTAAAAAGACTCAATTTTAAATTTCTTCATCAATATCAAACTAAAATTCACTCGATTAAAGCACTTACTCTATTGCTCAGTTTTTCAGATCAATAAAAATATTCCACATAGTATAGAACTAGTCATTTTTACATTCTCCAGTATTATTGTGGTGGAAATTTTTATTTGTATTTGTAAGTATTATTGAGGTAGAAATGTATTTCAAACCTATCTAGCTAGTTTGAAATTCCAAGCGGAAATCAATTTTTGGAAAACAAATCACGTAAATATCAATCTTTGTGGGCGTATCGTTGAGCAAGGAGCATATAATTGTACTGGTCATCATCGTTTGATTCCCCTTGTGCTTAAAACAGGAGAGTAGAAGTTATGAAAAATATAGTTCCCAATTCTGTGAAGGTTGGGCTGTGACGCACATTGATGAATTTTTGTTGTATAAGGAGACACGGCACTGTGAAAGTGCCATGCTTTCATCGTTCTAAGTTTCCGAGGTGCAGGGTTTTTACTGGAGCAGGTTATTATGAAATTTTAAGCTCCGAAAATGTTTAAACTTTCAACATGAAAAACATTCTTCACTGAAACACATTTTAAGTATTTATTCTGGGAAAAAAATTCCCTGTTGGAATTGTATACGTAAGAATCAGGTTTTTGGTAAAGAATATTGTGAACCCTATACTGGCGATGTGTAAAAATAACCTGGATAGTATTGTATCTAATTTTTGTTCAACTTTTAAAGATTCGTGTCTCATTTTGAAGTAGAAATAATGCAAATATTTCTTTGTATAGAATGCACGCGTGACACTGAACAACAAATCGAAAATTAATATCTTTTCCAGTATTAAAAACTAGCGTTTTTTGTTAAGTGTATGCTCACATTTCTTTCATATGAATAAATAAAAGTTCACGGAAAAACGTCTTCAATGAAATCAAAATCCTATATGGGAAAGTCAATGAATATAAATATTTGGAACGCTTCGACCTCCTGAGTCATTAACAACCTGTAAACGAAGAAAGAAAAACTAGTCAAATGTAAATCAAAATATATCAATGATGCGACAAGAATAAAACACATAAAAGAAACAACTCGCCAATAATAAGTAAAATTATTCAGTATCAGTATTACATTAGTTGTAAACGGAGAGCTGATTGTACGTCATTTAAAACCGGTTCTTCTTTTAAAATGTAAAGAGATTCTAAAATGCGGAGGTTTGTGTGATTAGATGCCGAAGATATTGCTTTAAAATCGCATTAACAAACAGGAATATGGCACTTCGTCGCACGAGAGTGGACTGAAGAATGAGAAGTTGTGGAAAGCAACTGGTTGGTTCTAAAACTTCTGCCGACATGCTCTGCAACACGAGTTGCTCAACCAGTCTAATGACGGTGGTTATGATAACGGCATTATGAAAACAAAAAATACCAACGTTAAAGGGTTAAGTTTTTCCACCTAACTCAGCTGGACGTAGTTAAGATGTCGTTCTTTCTGATGACTATTGCAGGAGAATTGATTGCTGTAAGTTATTTTATATTATGATTAAATTCTTAGATACTTTTTTGAGGAAAGCTAATTTTATGTAACACTGAGTTCATACGAAAAGCTTATTCCTTCTCCCCCCTCCTTCCAAGTAGGAAATGTATTATTGATTTTCATTCGAATTTTACCAGCGTTGAATTGAATTTGATCGGTTTCATCACGTTGCCGTAGTAGTTGTCATACCATAATATTTTACAGCGCTGTCGATCGAGTTGGTTTCTGTAATTTTTTTTAGCCATACGAGTAATTTCAATAGCGCATCAAACATTTTAAAATCATTTGAAGACTTGTAATTTGAGTCACGTGAAAACCTTTTTGAAGACTGTAAAGATTAATTATGTACTAAAATGTGATCTACCAGATTAACTGCCTACTGATGTCAAACGTCCACGGGATCAGCTCTGTTAAACTTAAAAGAAACACGCAGCGTTTTTAGAGCGTTACTATCTCAAGTCTTCAGTCTTCACTTTCTTCATTTTATCTGTGAAAATTCTTCAATAGGTCGCTCAAACGATTCCTCGATATTGTTTTTAATATGTTAAATCTATCATAATAATTTTCATCCTATTATTCGAGTGCATTCGCAACATCTAGAGCTCAATACTCCCCTAAAGTACCATGCATTTGTTAAGTTCGCTTCACGTCTAAACACACTACGTTCCTTAACTTAGAGTACACTTTCGTTCGTGCGTTCCGGCTGTCACGTAATTCGTATCCCGAACTGTGCGCACTTAGTGGTTATTTGAGCGCATACGTTTTGTAAACTTTAAGATCAGAGCTGCGTTAGCGTGAACAATTTTTTTTGGCAAGTAAGTAAACGATGTACTGTTTGAAGGATTTGTACACGGGCAGCATTTTCAAACAGCATACATTGCAGTGGCGGTGCAGCGGGCAGTAAAAGTTCGGATGTCGACACGGCTAAATTGTGTTTTTTTTGCCATCGTGAAAAATTCATTATCTGACAATTTTGTATCGTTGTCAGATTAGATCTTGTATGTTCAAACTTACAGTGTGTTCAAAAGGTTGAAATTCAAAGACTTTAGTCGGGAACATAGCCCGTAGATTCGCCAAGTCGACAGGAGAAGTCTTACTTCTGGCTGCACTGCTATGTCACGTAAAATATTTGAAAACCTTGCCTTAGTACGCCAGTGTAGATGAAAGGAATCAGGCGTCAGCGGAAGTATCGAATCCACCTATTTCATATATTTCCTTACACAACAAAAACTGAACGTGTTACTGACGTGCCTTATTGCTACTTGATAAGAAGGCACAGCATAAGCGCGTGCGCAGTAACCTGTCTAAAATGAACACCACAACGGGCTGGCAAGAGCCGTCAGGGATCGCTTAACTACAAATTTTTGTCCAGCTGTGAAACTCACGCGCTGTTTTCCTGACACGCGTTCAGCTTTCCATCGCTTAAAGCTCTTCATGATCCGGCACACACTGACATGAACTCGTCCAGGCAAAACTTTCTCACGTGTCGGCCGCACGTAGATATCTTCATCACCTTTTGTCGGCGCTGGTCGAGCCATGTGCATGTCACGCTGCGTTTGCTGGGACGAGTTTGACTGGACTGCAAACTTGCTTCTTGGGCCAGACGCCTCTCGTTTTACTCGGCTTATCAGGTTGCGGTTTTTGTGCTACGAGATTGCGGCCAGCGGTGCTACGGTGTCTCTTTGTCCTAAATATGAGAGGAGTTGATAGCTTGCCTGGCTGCCTGCGGTGTGTGGGCTGCCGGATCGCCATGTGTGAGAGTATAGGATACTGTTAATTACGAGCATCAGTTTGATGTCGATATCAATTGTTAATTGATAAAGAAGTTACTTGGCTTATAAAATATCAATTGTTAATTGATAAATAAGTTGTTTGGCTTACAAGATATTTTTTTGTCTCACGTTGGTTAATTCTAGTCTACACATGGTAGCTTGATATTGACGCCATGAGAAGTTTTTCATTTTGTTTGGGAGAAGTTGTGTCTCGCTGCTTTGATCATTTCCTAGTTCGCGCATTTTTAATTCTCATTTCTCTACTGAGAATAACGACAAAGATATTTTTCTCTGATTATGATTTTTAGTTAGAGCTTGATTCCATGACATAGAGTTCGTTGCATGGAGATCACTGCAGTTCGAAGCTATTTACGATGTGCATATCACCATGCAATTAGTGACCATTGACAACTTTATTTATTTTACAAACGATTTCATGTCAAGGTTTTCGAAACCTCACTGCTATTATTTTTTTTCCATTTTAGTTAAAGTATTATAATTTCCTTCCGTTATTAGGCGTTTATTTTAGATCCAAAAGTTAATTTTCTCTCTTAAAGCTCGTCCAGTGACTGTAATTCCATTGACGTTCTGTAGCACACCTGCGACCTTTGTTCTCGTCGGCACCTCGCATGCCTGCCTGGGCGAGCGGTCGCTTTCTTTGGTCGGGAACTTTCGTGGTCCCGCATTTTGGGTCATCGAGCTCTCCACGAGGCAGATGTTGCCAAGGAAATTGTTTATTTATTCATTTTTCGATTTCCTACGAAGTACTTATCGTGTCTATTAGTATTGCAACGGGGTGTTTCTTTTTAATGCAACGAGACATTTCTTAGCATTGCAACGTGGTATTTCATGCCATTGCAAGGAGGTATTTCTCAGAATTGCAATGAGGTACATCTTGGCACTGCAACGTGTTATTTCTTTTCATTGCAAAAATTACCTGCGTAAGTGTACCTAAATACAAATTTTTCCTAGATGAATCGTAAAAAATTCTTATATATATTATTCTAGATCGTGGTCTGGAAAACTGTTTGGTAACATTCTTCTCCAGGTATTGCGGTACAAATTATTTTGGCGTAAGAACGATCATTCAACGTATTTAAAAACTCAGGCATTTCTACAAAACTACGAAGTCCTTCAGAATAATAAATCCAACTGTTTTCATGCTCAAGAAAGTTATGATCCTATTTTGGAGGAAGCTCATATTTTACAGCATATCCTGGCGGCGGATGTTCGTGTCGATTCAAAAGGTAAAACTTAGCGATGTTTGCAGTCACGTTTCCTGGTCGTTTTTTCCAATCAGAAATAAATGGCTCAAGCACGAGGCTCGCAGCGCAAGTGAAAGAGCAAATCAGAGAAAGTGGAACGTACGATCGGGTTGGACTCGCTGCAGAAAATACGTAGTGCACTTAACAGCATGACTTTGCAACGTGTGAATAATTGCTCTCTGGGACCTATAAAAATAATAGATTGCATGTCGAGCATTTTTTACTACGAGTAACAACAGTAGCGATTTGCCTGCAATTTATTTCATTTTGAGTGTTTGCTACTCATTTTCATTTGTTGCCATTAAGTGAAGCTGTGTGCCATTAGTGAAGCACTATTTCTTTTATGAATTGTCATTCAAAACGCGGGTTGCCATGAGTCACTTTCAAGTTAATCTTCTTTAGAACTGTGATAATTGTGATGCGATGGTTTCCACATACGATATGCAGTTAATTCACAAAAATGACTGCAATTTGAGCATATGGCTACACTGCAGCTCGCGTAACAAAACGCGGAGACGGAAATGACCAAATTGATTGCAGCATGCGTAAATCATATTTCATCAGGAACGTTTCAAATGATGAAATTTCTCATTTAGTGATGTAGAAACTGCTTCAGCTGTCAGTACGCAATTATTTTTTAGTACGTGAAACTGAATTATTATTTTTCTTATCGTCGACGAAGAGGATTTCAATTCCAAAATTCAGATTTTAATCATACCAAGTTTCACGATGTACGAATGCATTACGTAGAAGCCCTCAGGGAAATACTATTCTTCAGAGAGATACTACTATTGTCCATGGAAATTTGCACCCCCAGGGGGAAATGAGGCCCCGAGTGGATTGTTAGATAGACCTTCCTTTTGTTCAAATAGTATCTTGCTATGTTTCCGACCCTATTTTTTCGATTGATTGATGGTTTTTCGGTACCTGTTTTCTATCTTTGTGATCTTCATTCAATCTTGTTGTTTCTATTAGGGTGTGGGAACATATCTCATGTATAGATTTTCCATCAGCTTAAATCTATACTGAATTATGCCTTCCTCCTTCCTCTCTAGGGAACACGTTTGTTGCGGCTTAAACTGACTTATAATGTGAACCGCATTACCAAAAAAAATTTCCTTCTTTTAGGATCGCAGTGGAGGGAGACTGGAGAGGTTGTCCTCACCGCCAAGCCCAAGCCCCACGTGATGCCCGTTCCTCCTCCGCCGGTAAGTGACCTAATCCAATTTTTATTCCATTTTCTTAACACGCTGCTAGCGATACTAGCCATCGATGGGTCGTGCTCAAGTTTTCCAGCTGCGAAACGTCCCATCAATGACATTAGTATTTTTTTTAATTCTTTTGAAATTGATTGTATTTATTTACCCAATTTGGTTTTAAAAAATAGAAACTTTTGACTTTTATTTGAGTTGAATATTGAACTTCAGTTTAACCCGTCACAGTCAACATGTTAACCCTTGTAAATTTTCGTGATCTTAATAAGTTCCCTGCGACGGGTTAAACGGAAGTTCAATGTTCAATTCAAATTTAAAGTCAATTGTCGTAAGCAATTTGGAAAATAGCAAACATTAAGTGAATCGTGCCTTCATTTATCTTTCACTGAGTTGTTGAGTTAGTGACTACAGGTTGGTCTCTTTGCCGGAAACGTGATAAATCTTTTTTATTACGTGAACCTCGGCTGATTTTGAGCAGGATTCATACGTTTTTTTGTTGATTGATTTGCAACTATTTTCACAAAACAGTTTTTACTTTTAACCAATTTTTTTTTAGCTGTCTTGGAATATTGGTTAACTAGCTTATTTACTTGTAACCACGGTTTGTAACACACTGTACCAACTTTTGGCTTACGGTATCGTTATCTACTTTTCTTCCTCAATCTTCTTAAGAACAATTCCTACTTTTAACAAAATTCAACACTTTTTGCTCACCTGAACATTAATTAGTGTATCTAACTTTTTTAAGCGTCACCTTACATCATTTGTCCAACGTTGTCTATTTATCACCGATACCTAACTTTTTCGTAAACAATTAGGCGTTTTTTAACTAATTTTTCACTGTATTCAGAAATTTCATCGTGTTTTTGCAAGCATATTTGTATCCGAGCTTATGCTTTAAATTTCTCTTTTTTGCCATTTTTATTCAAACAACTTACCACCAATTAATTTGCCCAATTATATTGTTTGAGAATTTAAGAAAATATACGCTGTAAACCAATCTACTACACGTACTCGTTTTTCACAAACCTAGGTTTTATTTTCAGGTAAAATTTCTTCAAGTTTTGTCTCATATTTTACCCATTTAACAATGCGAGTTTGTTGAATTTATATTATTTAAGGCGCTTCGACAAAGCTCGTGAAAATGATTCAATATCTCGAAGCTTAAAATTTGAGACTAGCGAGTACATTCCTGCCATTCGCATTGGATTTTTTTTTTGTCTTGTAATCCCGGCCTTTCTTTGAACTCGCTCACGCAAACTGATGATTAACGCTCCTAGGGATTTGCATTTGTTAGCAATTCGTTCGCTATAAATTACTCTGCATTCAAGAATAATGGTATTTTCTATTTCAATCGTGTCATGTAATCGTTCTAAACAAGCGAAAACGAAAACTTTTCTGCCTAATAGAGTTCAAAAGATTGTAGAAAAAAGACCAGCTTTGTGGTCTTAGACAAATGAAATCTTGCGTACGACAAAGTGTAACTGTGAAGACCATTCTTCAGGTATTGCAAGTAGTCACGTTTGCATGAAGTTCCCGGACTGTGGCATTAATGCCCAGTCACTGTCGTTAATGAAATCAAGTTTGGCACTTGAGGTTACTGAAAAAATCAGAACGCAGAGGCCAAAATTTTTAAGTAGGAAAATTTCTCCGCTTTTCCATTGCTGACTTGCCCATCGATGCTGCGGAACGAGTAATAAAGAAAATACTCAGCGGTTAAAATACAAAAACAATCTTCAAATTTTAATTAACTGGTTTAAATTTCGTTCGTCTGACATTAAACGAATTATTTCGACAGCTTCTAAAGCTGCGCTTCTTCTCTGAGGGACGGGTTATTCTGCATAGCCATGTTTCTATTCAGGCTGGACTGTCATAATTGGACACGACATCGGCGCTAAGCTTTGTAAAAATACGAGGAAAAAATGCAAAGAATGTAGCTGTGACTGCGTCAAACTGGATTTTATATATTCGTCATTTCCTGAAAAATGAAGTTTTTGGACAGCTCACAAATGAAATGATTTTTCTGACAAATCTTTAGAAGCAGGAAATAACGAAGATGATTATAAAGTGTGTCAGCTAAAAATGTAGCCGATTTAAAAATGCTGTAGTTGGTAATACATTAGCGCTAAACGACTGAAATCGGTTTCATTGGAAAGAAAAGGATCTAGAGTTTTATTTTATTTGGATAATTTTGCCCATTTGGTATACCTTTCAAATAAACGTAATATTCATCACTAAAAATTATGTTATCCAACAATATTTGATCAGAAATGCTCATGTTGTTCATTCTGCGGTAAAATAACACCCTCCGATCATTCTACTGCGGAGAGATTTCTTGATGACATTGCATTTTATGTAGTTTTAAATAGTTTTGTTAGGAATAAAATGAGCCGTAGTTTTCTTCGCCTGCGTCTCCGCAGACGACTTTCTCATTGATTTCGTTTTATCGTCGTTAGCTAAAATCCTTACTGCGTTAATTCTTGTTTTTTGCTTTTTTGGTAAGCAAAATAGGCAGAATTATCGAAATAAAATAAAACTTTAAATTATGCTCTTTTCAGTGAAACTTTTTTCAGCTTTATAGCACTAATATTTTACAGACTATAGCGTTTTCGAATCGGCTACATTTTTAGCAGACACCCTGAATAATCAGAGACTATCCTGGGAATTATACCTGATATCTCTTCATTCCTCTGGAATGTTTCGGTATTTTGATTTCTCGTTTAACATTCCTTTTCCTTTTTTGTAGAAATATTGAGAGAATTTCGTTTAACTTTTTAATAACGAACGATGAACTTGACGAATGATGTGGCACACCTCTCATCCGTGAATATAGAGTGATTTGTAAATATGGGGCCTCAAAAAAATTTAATAATTCCTCTACTAATGAATGAATTTGAAAAACTGAGTTTGTACAAAAGAGTGAAGAATAATAGTTTCATTCTGATAATTTTTTAATACAATATTCTTTATGTGCCCACACCCTCTGAGCGCAAACAAAAATCTGCACGGTTATGCAGGTTGTTCGTTTCGGCGCTGGTGAGATCAGATTCAATTCGCTGGGTTTCTTCCTTGATGGATGCCTTGAGCTGGTGTAGATTTGACAGTTTTTCACGGTTAATTCTTCAGTTTAAAGCATCTCCGCCGAAAAATATCCTAGGGGAAAGGTCAGAGGGAAAATCATGTCCCAAAGGGAAGATGAGTGATTTTTTTTTGTCCAGCTTATAATTTTTAGAGTGACGCTAAAATCATTCCGATTTTTCTTTTAAATGTGACTTTTATTCGAGATTGTGTAATTTTGTTACAAGTATATTCAATACAACTAGTTTTTTTCAGAATTTCATAAATACTTCGTTTATTCAAGTCCATTCAATACTACAAGAGTTATAAAATGTTCTTTTCGGTGCCATATCTAAAATCCCCCGGTAATAAAGTAGCAGTTACTAAATGTTATTTTTGGCCCATAATTGAAAATTACCTTGTATACCTTCGAATAATTCTGTTATTATTCTTCTGAACTGGAGTGCATTTGTACCTCCTCCAGTACTTGTGTTGTTTGATGACGGGATTTTTGGTCTTGCTATTCAAGTATACACTGGCGATGCGTGCAGAATATCAAATTTTTTCTAGAGTGTGAGTCGTAAAAAATTGTAGAGTGGCAAAAGTTTTGCGCAAGTATATATATTTTTGTTATGTTCGCACAAAACTTTTTTCTATTGCTAAAATCAAAAATTTTTATGGAAGAAAATGTGTTCAGAACTCAATGTTACATATCTGTATTCATTTTCGTTCCTCTAGATGCAATATAATCGAGAACAGTGAAATTGGAAAAATTCGATGAATTAGGTAAAATACGGGGTAGTAGATCCCCTATATGTTTCCTATTTACGAAATTTTCAATAACTTATGACTTCAAATTTGAGTTGGATATTGAACTTCAGTTTAACCCATCGCAGTCAATGTGTTGATGGGTGCTTGAAACTTAGTTACTTCAAACAAGCTCGGGCTTGAAAGAATTGTGGAGTCCTACTTTCGAACATGTTTTGAAGACTACCAACTATGAGATTCCTAAGTAAATTTGGTCTTTTAAAATGTTTAAATATCTGAATTTCTATATTGACAGGATAAAAATGTCGGTCTTAGACAGGAATTGAATGTTTTTCATTTGATAGCAAAAGAATTAATCGAAGAACATGGAAAACCTTATCATTTTTGAAGGTAAATTTTTTGAAGTTCAAAGGAGCGAGAAAGAATAGTTCATTTATCAAGTTTGTTAAAAGTTTGAGTAAATGTGAAAATTAAGACGAAGATATATTAAATTTCAGTTTGAAATTTTAATAAAATATTTCATGAACTAAAGGTACTCCCTTCTGCACCGGGGTAAACAGTCGCTTTGTTCTTCTTAATTTGGACAGCTTTGAGAGAAAAAGCAATGGTTAATGCATATTTAATTTCTATTCTTTCACATTCACCAGCTTCACTCGTTTGGAAGCAATAAACAATGGCTCATACTTATCATATTTACCCGCTTCACCCATTTGGGAGTAAAAACCAATGGTTCATGCTTATCAAATTCGCCAGCTTCACCCATGCCAACTTCCCCCATTTAGGAAGAATAAAACAATGGTTAATGCTAATCACATTCACCAACTTCCCCCATTTAGGAGGAATAAAACAATGGTTAATGCTAATCACATCCGCCAGCTCCACCCACTCGGTCCTCCCCTGAACCTGACCGGCCGAGGGGACCCAGACCGGCTCCTGTTCACCCCCATCCTGCAGAGCGGCGCCTCGTCCATGAAGCATCTCCTCGGCTTCCTTAAGAAGGACAATCACTTCAAATTAATCACAGAACCTCCACAGAAAACTCTCATCGTACATATCGAAAAAGATGAAGTGAAGGTGAGAGATAAAATGGTTCATTCCGAAATGGGCTCTGGATTTTTTGCCTAAGAATGATTTTAATATACATAATTTCATTCAAGATTTTTTTTCTTCAGTAGCTTTATTTTTCACATTGTAAATGAGTGGAATAAGTAATTTATGTTTGTTCAATTATAATTTGTTAAATTCCCATTTATCCTCTACTCATGTGCACTAAACGAGTTTTTGTGTGCAGGAGACCAGCCCAAAGATAAGCTGTGCATCAAAGCAAAGTTCTGTTCGTTGTTCTGTTGCGTGCTCTTCATAACAAGGTCTGACTTAAAAGCAATCTATTCGTGAGAATCAGAGTACAAGCAGTTTTTCACCAGAATCAGAGCACCAGCATTAAATTACGGACAGATGTTATGCAGTCATTGTTTGTTTACTTTAACTTTAAACATGAATGCGTAGTGTTCAATTATGCTTCATCAATACGAAAGACTGTAGTGCGCTCGAAAGTTGGAAATGATTCTGCATTTGAGCTCTCCACGCATCAATACTGCAGGAAGTTTGAGTTAGAAGATGGAATATTGTAGAAATTTTTCCCTCAATCATAAGCTGCTTGTTTTTTACAACAGCTTTATAAAAAATAATAAATTACAAAGCCTTGAAAATGTAAGTTGAAGGGATATGTAATAAATTTCTATTATACTCTGATCTTACGCAGTCGAAAATTGATCCGAGCTTTTCAACAATTACAATGCTTTGTTCAATTCATGAATAACCGTGACAAATTTTTATTCGTACAAGCTGAGGTTCGTATGAGATGATGTATAATTGTTAAGCTTCTAAACTTTGCTTGCCTCTCAGTTCCACTGAAAATTCTTCTTCTGAGCAGGCCCGCATCGTGAATAAGACATCGCAACTTGTCGGTCCGACTGCTCTCGTGCACTCCTTCGCTTATTTCGACTTCGATAAGTAAGTTTTCCTAATTAATTTCCTTGTTTCTCGATTTAGCTTTTACTTGTTTTCTGGTGTTTTTGGCAATCTAGTAATTGAGGCCGTGTGTTTTATAGAAAAAAGTTGCTTCATTGAACATTCATGCTAATGCGCACAAACATGTATGCAATATTTATGCAGTTGAAAATTTGAAATTTTGAAAGCGATAGGATAAGTATTAGTGAGAGGAAATTGAAATGCTAGTCTAGAAAGATGTACTTATCATCACAGAGGGAGAAATTATAATGAGCACACCCTGCCTCAGTAAGTATAGAGCTGGGAATAAATACATGATAGTTTTAAATGCCTCGAATGAGGTGTTTACTCCAGTCGAATAACTCTAATATGTATGGCAAAATTAACGAACAGTATTGAGCTAATAAGCACATTGTAAGCATTAATTCTCAAGCGTAACATTTTGATTAATTTATTTAATTCTGCGAACATTACATGCGAGATTAACTTTTATGTTTAGCCAACATGCAGGCCGAAAATTTCAAAATGTTAAGTTCTGAACTCTTACTAAATATGTTATAAGTTTTAATTACATCTTCGGGAGAACGGTTTTTATTCAGTCAGAAAAACACGATATTCTTTTTGTTTTCATTTTGTAAACTTGGAAATGCTCGTTATACATTGAGTTAATATTATTTAAATTTAATTTAGAGCCAAGTTGCCAAAAAACACACAGCCTAACCGAAATATTTAATAAAACAAGTTAGATAGGCTTTAACTTACCTACCCATGTATTTAACAAACGATAATAATATGCAGTTAAGCGAATAATTGTTAGTATAACTAATCGACAGCGCATAAATAATCAACCCCCTCACAGGTATACAACTATTGGATCTATGGGAATTAGCATTTTTAGGGGGAAATGTGAGGTCCCGAGCTAAAGGTTGGGTACGCTTACTTTTCGTTGAAATAGAATAATTTTTGTTTATGTTACGGACCAACTTTCTTTAATTTACTGCTGTCCTGTTTTTCAATACCTACTACTGTCTTCTTCAATTTTATAGATTCCACGTTCCCTCAAGTTCATACTAAACTGTGTCTTCCTCCTGCCTCTCTTTGGAATTCCTTTGTTGCGATTAGAGAGACTTAAACTAATATTTTATCTATCTAGCGTCAACAATCTAATCCGAAAAATCTAAATTGATCATTCAGGTCTAGCAACATAACTTAAAATTTCGAATTCTGATTCGTATGTAAACCCTACCTTTGGATGTCATCGCCGGTCTTCCCAATGGAGAACAATTATTATAGTCGATCTCCACGATATGCATCGCCTGATGTGAACCTTGACTTTGCGGGTAGAAATTGGCCCCGGTTATCCAACTAATACGGTACTTGATTCAAGTTATGAGCAACTGGGAAAAGAAAGAAAGACAAAACGCGAACAATTTATTTATAAAAAGTTGAGACGTGGAATGGAATACAACTAATTGGTTGTTGAATATTTCCCAACGTGAAGGTCCTGAATTGATGTAAAAGCCATACGGATTAAACAATAACCGTGTCAGGGGTTTAATGTAAAATAGGGAGAAACAGAAAATCCTATTCTCTTAGATATTTTACTCAATGCACGAGGACTGAAAGCTCATGAATACTGTAGATACTGGTGAAGCTTGCTTCAAAGATAGTTTCCTCATACATTCACCCGAAAAATAACCGAAATCAATTTTCATCGGCGTCTTATAACTCAAGGATCGACAATATGATGAATTCCTCATTTAACATTGGTCAGATCTTCCAAATTTTGCCACGGAGAGATTTTCCCAATGAACCTGACCGACCAGTAGTCACACACTCAATTTTTATAAATACTATTTTATATTTTATAATTTTTACTTAGTCCAAGCTAAATGAAGGAATGATCCACTTAATGTTTGCTATTTTCAAATCCCTCATTGCAATTGATTTTAAATTTGCGTTGAACAGTGAACTTCAGTTTAACCTATTGCGGTCAAAGTGTTTGAAAACCAATTATGTTTTGATATTATCTTTATTGGAAATAAACTGTTTTCCTTTTTTTTCATCTAATGTTTGCTATTTTCAAAATTACTGGTTGAAATTGACTGTAAATTTGAATTGAACATTGGACTTCAGTTTAACCGATCGTGGTGAACGTGTTCAGATACGGTGGGCACCAGCCAATCCACATCAGCGTGGTGCGGGAGCCGGTGGACCGGTCCATCTCCCTCTTCTACCGAGTACGAGCTCCCTACCAGGTCGTCGAGAGGCACGCACAGTTCCCAGAGCTCAGCCTGCCCAAGAGAAACTTCTTAAAAAAGGTGGGCAGCTTGGAATAAAATAAGATATCCAGTGTGGAGGGGAATACGCACAGAGTGTCATTAGTGATTATCTTTCCCCTCAGGGGGATTCAACTAAAATATATATATATATATGATTCGCATCCGTGCTTTAATGTTGATTGTATCAACACCTGTCATTATTATTATAGAGGAATTAGCACTCCTATGGAGAAAATGTGAGTTCTAGAGCTGAGGGTCAGGTAGGCCCTCTTTTTATTGAAATAAAGGTATTTCTGTTATGTTCATGACCATTTTTTTCGGTTTATTGCGGTCCTGTTTTTCAGCACCTACTACTTTCTTCCTCAACTTTTCTCTTGTTTCATGAGCTTCATTCTCAACTTACTGTTATATGCACTTTGTGCATAGATTCCGCGTTCCCTTATCTCCATACTAAATGGTGCCTTTCCCCTTCCTCTCTTTGGAACGCCTTTGTTGTGATTAGGGAGGTTCAACACGTTCACTGCCGATTTACCACTAGGTAAATTGCTCAGTTACGTATCGGTGTGAAAGAACAATATTTCAATTATTTAAACAAATTTTTCGGAAGAGATTTAAGCAGACAACGTAAAATGTCATCATGCTGTTACATTTTCACACTTCTTAGGAAAGATACAATCATATTTCAAGCAGTATGGTCGTTTTTTAAACTCTGCTACTTACAACCTTACTAAACATGAGACCGCTGAACGCACTTGTGCTTCCAGCGGCAGCGAACGTGGTAAACTGACATCTAATCTAATCTGTGATTATCTTTTTGTTGTTGATCCTCAAAGGCCCAGAAGCTGAATGATGCTCTGAGGAAATTCATGGAGTCTTGATGTTAAATAGGGTAAAGGGAACAATGAAGTAATTATTATATTATTTTTATTTCTACACCCGGAAAAATTTGACGTTCCTGCTGGGAAACTTTTTTCGAACATCAATATAACAACAAGAATGGCAAGATGTGGGTGAAAGCATGGTGGCAAACTTCTTGCCCTTGAAATTCTCCCTAATTGAAATCCACCCTAATTGAAATCAATATTTGCTTGTTAAGGACTCTAGTGCTAATTGAATCAATCGGAATTCTTGGAAATTTTTTAATTTTGATCCTTGTTAAGAGTTCATCTAGATTTCTATTTTACGATGAACTCAAAAACTAATTATCAATTCAGCTTTTTTCTAAATTATTCCTTCTACATTAAAGACAATTATTCCTGTCAGAGTCCCTTAGATGGATATAACTGAACCTATGGGAATTAGCACTCCCAGGGGGAGTATGTGTGGTCCCGAATTGAAGGTTGGGTAAGCCTTTAGGTGAGACTATCTTTTTCGGTTCAGCACCTGTTTTTTTATCCTCCATTTTATCTCGTTTCACGGACTTATTTCATTCTCGCTATTTCCAAGCGCAGGGTATGAGGGACGTATATTGCGGTTAAATTCTCCATTCTTTAATTAAATACTAAATAGCGCCTCCCGTCTCCTCCTTTTCGGAACATCTTTGCTGTGGTTAGGAAAGCTTTAACTAACTCACAATCTAGTGTACTAGCCTTACACCATGAGAGATTCTTTTCTTCCGAGTTCAAAATGCATTGAAGAGCATTGAGGTGTGCCTCAGTCGTGGTTAGGGAGGCTTAAGCTAGTAATTTATTTAAGCCTACTACCCTTACATCATGAGAGGTTCTTTTTCTCTGAGTTCAATACATGCACATTGCAGAGCATCGAGGTGTGCCTCAGTAACCCTGCAGACCGCGAGTGTCGCTACGCAGCAGGCCGCACGCACTTCGGACACACCGTCGAGTTCTTCTGCGGACACCATCCACAGTGCTCGTAAGTTCACCCTATTTCCAAAAATATTCAGCTTTCCCAATGCATATAATGAAGTATTCATAGCATTTCCCTGCGCGAGAGATGAGTATACAGCTTTGTGATCACAGAAACTGACCTGTAGAAACAGATGAATGAGGAAAGAATGGTCAAGTTTTGCAAGCGTCATCGTTATTTCTCACGACCTTACAGGATCACTTAATATAGATTCATTTGAAAATTAACGAATAGACGATTTTGAATCTAAAATAAGTATTGCGGTTGTTTCGTTCGGTGAGAAATATTAAATATACGTTAGACAGTAGATCCCGAATTAAGTTGTTCGATTATTCAAGAGAATCGGAAACGGCCATCAAATTGTAAAAGTGTCAAAATTTGGAATGAGAAATACATTTTCTTCGTTCTTTTTTACATTCGTAAGCGCAATTTAAATATAAATCAAAGAAACCGGAATACCGCCAAACTAACTTTATGGTTAAGCAAAACCTTCTACGATCCTTGAATTCACCATGTAGTTACAGCACAACGCTAACCGTAGCGTCATGAAACGCAATTTCACCTAATGGAGATCACCTACCGTAACTAAATGAAGCCAATTTTCAGTTGCTGGATAAAGCCCGCAATTACTCCATGAACCTAAAATTCACCTAATAGGTATAACCTAACGTGAACAATATGAAGCTAATTAGATAAATTATACGATTGTCGACTTGATGAAATTTATTTTCAGTTGTTTGAAAATACTTATCACATCATGAAGATGCATGACAATTACTGAACAAAACCTCGTCATGACTCCATGGAGTAAGACTTTAGTTTTTGGACAACACGTGCCAAGACTTGGAGAAATACAATCTTAGTATTGGATATGAAGTGCTGCGGTGCCATGAAACTTAAGTCTACTTGGAAAACTGAGGTGGTGTGTAGCCGCACTCAACTTTCTTTAATTCGTAGTAATTGGCTCATTTGTGCCATCGCAGTCGGGGTCAGTGGTATCTAATAACCAGGATGATCATCGCAGGGTAAAGCAAACCAAACAGATCGAATTTACTTTAATCAAAGACAACATGACGTTCTACATCCTTTATTATCAAATTCGGCAATAAAATACATACGGCACTACAAAGCCTTGTCTCACTTCAGAATCACACAAAGTCCATCAATATCCGTAACTATCCATTTGGCTTGCAATCGTGGTCACGCAAAATAACTCTTCCAGTTCATAATGCATTGTCGTAAACATACGAGTGATCACTGATCCCAGAACTGAAATATTTTCAAACTCTGCAGGAAGTTCGGCAGCGAAGAAGCTCTGGCGATGGCGAAGCGGAACGTGGAGAAGAGCTACGCTGTGGTGGGGCTGCTGGAGGAGTGGCCGGTCACGCTGGCGGTGCTCGAACGCTACGTGCCCAGATACTTCGCCAACGCCACGCAGAAATATTACGGTGAGCGAGCACATATGTGGGTGGGGGCGGGAGCAGGCTGCAGCTGTAGCATTGCAGAAGCAGCTGTAGCATTGCCGGCTGCAGCTGTAGCATTGCCGGCTGCAGCTGTAGCATTGCCGGCTGCAGCTGTAGCATTGCCGCCTGCAGCTGTAGCATTGCCGCCTGCAGCTGTAACATTGCAGGCTGCAGCTGTAACACTGCCGGCTGCAGCTGTGGCATTGCAGGCTGCAGGTGTAGCATTGCAGAAGCAGCTGTAGCATTGCCGGCTGCAGCTGTAGCATTGCCGGCTGCAGCTGTAACATTACCGGCTGCAGCTGTAGCATTGCAGGCTGCAGGTGTAGCATTGCAGGATCAGCTGTACATGCAGCAGAAGCTATATCACATATATATATATATATATATATATATATATAAATACGTGAATGCAGTAGCTGTGGCTGTGCTGTAGCAGCTATGACTATGGCTGGATCAACTGCAGCTGCAGCTACTGTTGCTACAGCCCATTCTACTACAGCTTCTGCTGCGACGACTGCTGCAGCTGCTGCTACAGCTGTTGCTACAGCTGCCTTTGCTGCAGCTGCTACAGCTGATGCTACAGCTGCCTTTGCTGCAGCCGCTACAGCTGCTATTGCTGCAGCCGCTACAGCTGCTATTGCTGCAGCCGCTACAGCTCCTATTGCTGCATACAGCTGCTATTGCTGCAGCCGCTACAGCTGCTATTGCTGCAGCCGCTACAGCTGATATTGCTGCAGCCGCTGCAGCTGCTATTGCTGCAGCCGCTGCTATTGCTGCAGCCGCTGCAGCTGCTATTGCTGCAGCTGCTATTGCTGCAGCTGCTATGGCTGCAGCTGCTATTGCTGCAGCTGCTATTGCTGCTGCTGCAGGTGCTATTGCTGCTGCTGCAGGTGCTATTGCTGC
>JACJUY010001920.1:10264-24205 GCA_014220935.1 Platorchestia sp. MABIK
ACTTGAAGTTCTAATATTCTTCAAGTAACTATAACTCGAAAACTAATGAGTTTTGGACATTTTGTCATTCATGAAAATCGATTCATTTTGAGTTTTTGTACCTAAGTTCGAAGTTTGTTCAAAGTAAAAAAAAACACCCTGTATATTTTAAATAGTCTTGAAACCGTGTTCTTCGGTTTTATTTTTCAGTAACAACTCAGTGCGAGGCAAAAGGGTCCAAGTAAATTCCCCGTACAAAAATAGAGTAACCTTGAAAAGAATTTCAAGAAGAATATTCGTGCAGGCAAAAGTGGTAGCGTAAATACATGGTGTGGTTTCATGCACGGTCACCTAACTCTACTCATGTAGAATCGACATGCGCGTTTCAACATCTTAAAATTAAAAAAAATAAAACCTCTTTTTATTTTCTTTTGAAGAAACGGCACTCAAAAGGAACTATACACACATTCATTACGGGTATATTTTTCTTAGATTTTAATAAGAAAACCAAGCACTCGAACGGACGAAATTTGTTCTTCATTTTCAGCTCACAACGATTAGTCTGCACGAAGGTCTCGTAACTGCTAACTTTTTGCCAGCACAATTACCTGTTGGTCCACTTTAATTCCTGATTCCAAGCTCAAAAATTTCACCCACTTTATTTGAGCTAAACACTGCCCGTTTTATGGGTAAACTAAAGTAGCTTGGAATCTTCAAGTTTGTAACACCACTTGAAAAAACGTGATATCGTCTCTCTGAAGCATTTCCTAATTCTGTTTGGCGCCCCAGCAACCCTCGCTGGGAGGCATTATCCTCTGGGGATATTCCCGCGTCCAGCCAGCGTGAGGCGCCTCTTCGCTGGAACACACGTGGAACACAAACTCTTTTATGCCTTTTTTATGTCTATGCAAAATTAGACGATGTGCATCGAATATAAAATTGTCCTCTTCGGTTTGTAATTGCTTCAACTTTTCACTTTAGGTTTCAATTTGCAGCTGACCCTCATGAAGCGAAAGATTTCAAATTGTAGGAATCCTGGGGTACGGCATTTGGTGAGAGCAAATATTCGTACACTGAGAAGCTATTCGTTAAACAAATTTTTAACTGACTGAAACGAAACTAATTGGGGAATATGCGCTTGAAACGGCATAAAAGAGGAATTAACGATTAAAAAAGGTATGTACATTTTCGTGCGTATATTTAAGGGTAAAAAAAGTATTCGTACAATTCAAAACAATCACAGAATCAATCTTCAATACTTTGTAGCGTACCTCTTCGTCATATCCACAAGAATCAATCGACTTCTATGTCCTTCAATTAATTTTTTATGAGTTTCTTCAGGAATGTAATTTATTCTTTTATGCATATCTTCCTCAGATCTTTGAGATCTTGACAGTGTGTTAATTTTCATACGTCACAAATTTTTAATATTGTGAAGTATACATAGGTACTAGCTTAGTCATTCGAGTTGCCTTACATTGCGATCTGTAAGCGATTTCATCACGCGTGGATTTTACTGTATGCTCAAGAACATCATCTTCTGGTAGATATACTCTACACGGAGCACCAGTTTTGCCTCTGGCGAATACACGTTGAGATCAAAATATTTTGGTATAGTTCTGCATTCACTCTACCTTCTATTATGTGTATATTACTGGTTCTGGTAGCGGAAAAGCATCACCAGACCAGGATCTCCACGAAACTTCGCTGCAGAAGTTGTGTTTTGCGATGCAAAAGCAGTGCCGTATTTCCTCTATACACGATTTCGTGAATTGCAATCAAATAAATTGATTTTGACTCATTTGCTTGTAGAATAGGTCCCACAATGCTTTGGGATTTTATTTTAAATTGACGAGCAAATTTCCACCGGGCTTCCCAATTTTGTTGCAACAGCAATGTAGTTTTCCTTGGTGAGCGCGATTTCAGTCTATTTGATTGGAGTTCATCGTTGATTGTGCGAAGTGGAACACCAGTGCCTGAACCTGACAAATCTTCTTGCATCTCTTTACGCGTGATCTCTGGATTGTTTTAAACTCTTCGGTACATTTTCCGCAAAGATTTTTCAGATATTTTGAGAGGTGCACCGAACGTTCTACTATTTTCAATAGTTTCATGACTCTCATGCTTAGAAACAACTGAAGCAATGATCCCAAACTGAATTTTAAGCTTCGCTGATATTTTCCTTTAAGTTGCGCTCGTTTCCATTTCTTAATTATCATATCTTTTACTTATTTTGAAAGTTTTTGTTTTTAACCACGATTGTGCTGCTCTGAGTAGTGCTCCAGTTTGAACTGACAAAAGTAAACTGAGGGCATTGCAAGAGCAAGCTACACAGTTCTTTACTAAGCGCTTTCTATAAGAGGTAAATGTAGTCATTTTAAAGCAGAAACTGTGTTTGCACGAATAATCTTTTTTACTGATCAATACCCAAGAATATACAAAGCAAATAAGTTAAATTTTCTTTATTATCCTTGCATCTTCTGCTTCTATGGGTTTTAAATTGTTTTTACCAATTAGTTGCAGTTCAGTTATTCAAAAATCTGGTTAATGGAAAATTTCTCTGTGTACAAATATTTGTTTCCTCGCATTGCATTTTTTCACGATTCATATTTACCTATTTGCACCCTACAGAAGTGTTCATCATATCTGAATTCAATGTCTATATATTATAGTACCGTTCAAAAGTAATAGTAATTCAATCATTCTTTCAATGGTTTTCTTTTTCATGTCCTAGTGCCTACTGCGTACTAAATCAACTTGAGAATGTTCAGCATCCTTTTAGCTTTTCTATTCGACTAAGCAGAATTGCTCGGATTTACAGTAACTCAGGATTTAACTCATGTGAGAAAGGATAAAATACAGGGAAGTTGATGACCATTATTTTGGTGGTTTCATCACAGTTGAAGCTGGGAAGGCTACTCGCGTGTTTTCTGTGTAGTAAATAATGGAAAATTTGAGGTTCATGTTGTCTGGAATTCATAAAGTGTTGAACGCCTACCCACACTCTAGGAGCACCATTTGTGTACATTTGTAAGCTGGCTTGCTTTTTTCCGACGGCAACGGACATCTTTTTTTTGTTACCGTTTTTCAACTGCAGTTATTGACTACCTGTGACGGCACGCAACAAACAGCTGTGCTGTCTACGAATATTTCCTCAAGTATTTAGACCGTAAAAATAAACATCATAAAATCATGCAGAGCGGCGGTGAGCGACAAAATGAGAAGCCCCAATACGAGCAGTTGACTGATAATCAAAGAGTCGTTCTTGTCGAGGGCGAATCGCAAATGAGGCTCCGCTGAAGCAGCTGTCCTCGACAGGTTATAGAGGAAGCCACGGATGGTTGCTCCAGTTCCTCCATTGGCTCCAGTTGCTCCTCTTCCTCCAGTTGCGTCTGTTGTCCAAGAGTTCCAAGCGATCCAGATGATCCAGGTGCTCCATGGAGTCCTGGTACGCTAATCGCCGCCGTTGCTCCAGTTGTCGCCCTTGCTTCAGTTGGAGCATTTGCTTCAGTCTCCCCACGTGTTCCATGTTCCTGTTTTTCCCCTTGATCCAGTTGTTCCAGTTGTTGTCGCTCCTGCAGTTTCTCTACTCGCTCCAGTTGCTTCAACTCTTCCTTCTCCTCCAGGTACTACTGGTGCTCCAGTTCTTCCTTCTCCTCCAGGTACTACTGGTGCTCCAGTTCTTCCTTCTCCTCCAGGTACTACTGGTGCTCCAGTTCTTCCTTCTCCTACAGGTACTACAGATGCTCCAGTTCTTCCTTCTCCTCCAGGTACTACTGGTGCTCCAGTTCTTCCTTTTCCTCCAGGTACTACAGGTGCTCCAGTTCTTCCTTCTCCTCCAGGTACTACTGGTGCTCCAGTTCTTCCTTCTCCTCCAGGTACTAGAGGTGCTCCAGTTCTTCCTTCTCCTCCAGGTACTACAGGTGCTCCAGTTCTTCCTTCTCCTCCATGTACTACAGGTGCTCCAGTTCTTCCTTCTCCTCCAGGTACTACAGGTGCTCCAGTTCTTCGTTCCCCTCCAGGTCTCCAGCTGCTCCAGTTCTTCCTTTTCCTCCAGGTACTATAGATGCTCCAGATACTCCAATAAAGATGCTAAGTAACGCACGCAAGTAAAAAATGCTTCTTTATATACAGGTTTGAAGGAACCATGCACTCACAAAACAGCCGGTTCTCCTTCGTAGAAGTTCTAATCTTAGACGAGATTGCCAAGGACCGAGAATTAGTGTATTCAAGAGCGTAGGACGTGAGGAATATTCACAGAAATTCTAATGGTGTGGGCTTGAAATTTCAAGTCGCAACTTGTACATCAAGCATCACTTTTTGTGTTTTATTTTATCTCTGTTTTATTTTTAGCACGTCTCTTTAGTTTTACTCTAGTTGAATCATTTCGGGGATTATTCTTTGGTTCCATTTTCTCGTCATGAATCTCGAAGCACCAATCAGTATATCTCGTTGATGGGTAAAGAGCCTCCATTTACCTATAAGATTTACGATGTTATCACTATTTGTTAGTCGGAATGAAGTAACTTGTTAGAATTTTTAAAGGGGTAAATTCACAATATTACTATAAAAACAATGGAATTGAGCTCCATAAAATACCCACGCATTCAAAAGAATGCTTCAGACTTTGGTCCGTTGGTCATGATAAAAAGGCTGGTAGGTAGAAGTATATGATGTAAGTAATTCAGACGAAATTGAATAATGTTCAAGTGTGAATAAAAACGTGGAAGGAGAATAACATATAAAATTAAATGAATCTAAGAATTGTTGTAACTTGTTCCATCAAAATTCCTAAAAATTCGGGACACAACTCTTTCCAAAGTTAAATAACATTACATTAAGAGTTGATGAGTCTGTTTGAGAAATTGGACTTAACTGTGAATTCTCTACATTCTGAAAGCGTAATCACGTACATTCTTCTGTACTGTAAAAAATGCAAGTAATTAAAAAGATCCTGCGAAATTTTTTACCCATCGCGAGCTCTTTTGCGCAAGAACGTTGAAGTAACTGAAATGATTTGAATGAATTAGCAAGACGACGTTCACGCTTTATTAAATTCACGAACAAAGTACCACCGAGACAAAGGAGCTTAGGAAGACAAAGTGTCTGCGTGCGTGTATTATTATGCTCTCCTGCCTAGGATCCAGCCCTGCATTTCAAGTTCACTACCAAACTTTAAAGTTCAGGGTCGGGACAAGTTGAGGGAGCCGCCGTGCTGGCCGAGCCGCAGTTTGCGTCTCAGCAGCGACTGCGGTCTGTTCTAGTCCGACAAATGCGCTGGAAAGACTGCTTTTGGAGATGAAATTCGAGTCGAGAATATCAATTTTCTCTGGTTTGTGATAGATTTTTGTATTTATCACGTGGTCAACTTCGAAATAGAAGCTACCTCTGCACGGCGCAGTTTTCAGAGAGATTCCAGTTTAGCGTGAGGACTGCGGGGGCGGTTTTGCAGTGACTCAGTCAAACTGGACAGACTCGCTTAATTTCTTCATCCTCATGTATCAACGTACAAACAAGCATTTCTTGGAACTGTTACTCAATGAAAATCTTCACAATGGTGATCCAGCAAATGGACACCTATGATTTGGGATACAAGACCATCTCAAGTTCATCATTTGCACTGGCATTTGACTTTTGGCAGGCATCCTAAAAAGAAAGACTCGGAATTGCATCATGGGAAGAACAGAAGTTTGAACGATGTGTTGTCTTCACAGACAACTCACTAACTTCGAATTGAATTTTCTGTTTATCCTGCATCACATCGAATTAAAATTAATTACATGGTACTTTTATAAAAATAATCCTACTTTTAAATGGTAATTTAAATATTCTGTAACATAGAACTTACCCAGCTCTCAATTGCCAACATCAGGCATAAAAGTGCAATTGCAAGCAAACTTTGCATAAGAAAATTGATTGTTGTGTCCTCATGAATGTCTTTAAGGTCATCGGAAACGCCGGAAGCGATCGGCAGAGGGTTGCATTTCTGAGTTAAAGGTTGAAGTGTAAAACAGCTTTTTCTGAGACGAAATTGCTTCGAAGCTCAAGAGATGCCTGACCTGAAGAACGACGATGTTTCTATTAATTTCATGGCTGAGCGTAGCTTTAAGAAATAGTTTCATTCAAGGCAGACAATTTTAATTAAATTGTTATTCCTACCAAGTAACAATGTAAAGGTTAATGTTCAGTAGGATGTTAGCAACTTTTAATTTGGAATGCAACGCTTTTTCGCTGTAGCATTTAATTTACTCTTGAAAGTTATCGTCTCGTTTGAGGGGCCTAGAGAAGTTGGCTTTGCTGCTAAGTTTATGTGATGCAAGATAGATTGCGTTACACTTTGCAAATCGATTCATTCAATAAAATGCTTCTCTAGTGTACATATACTTAATTTCAAAACATGACAACATAACTATGGAAATTCAATAAACTCACTACACATTATCAATATGAATGTGTAGCAAATCTTGAAATTGAATCATAGGAAATGAACAACTTTGAATGAGACTAGACAACCTCTTAGTTTCAGCAATCTCTGCATCCCAAAAAAACCTGAACCTTTTCGACTCAGCGATGGTTCGCCGCTGAGTTACGTCCTGAAATTATCTTCCGACGCAGGGTTTTTGCCAAGCATTTCCGCGGCGTCGGTTTCAGTTTGGAGACGTAGGGGCAGTTGATCTCTGCACAAGCGCGCATGCATGCCTAACCGTCCGCAAATGTCAGACGATCACGGAACATCGGAACGCGAAGTGGTAAGGAGCGACGGCCTTGGAATGAACATTAGTGGAAGCTGCATCTGAAAATCCTTGCACTTGATCGTGACCGTCAAAAGTTCGACTTGAAGGTCTCCTGTTCTTCCAGACGTTGGCCTTCGATCAGACTAATCTTACTAAAAAATCAGGACAAAAAATTTGAGAAATATCCAGGGGATTGATAAGCAGCTTGGTGAGCTCATTCCATCCCTCTTCGGTTGCATTTATGATATTAGTGGTCATAGGTATTACATCCCTGGAAACATTATCCATGGTAATATAGATGCCAATAGTAATTGTACTCATGATAATAGTGTTCTTGGTAATTGCGCTCTTGGCAACTGTGTTTAAGGTAATTATGGGTATGGTTAATGGTTTCACGATGATAGTGTTCACGTAAATTGAACTTGTCATTGTAGTCATATTATATTATAATTGAATTATTTTAAATGTGCCCGTGGTAATTGGGAATTCTGTTATGACAAGTAATTCTGTTCATGACATGACAACCAAGCGCACAGTCCCTAAATTCTCACTTTATTTGTACAATTAGTATCCACGTTTCTTGGTTGTAATTCTCCTCGAAGTAACCCTACAAATGACACTCATGATGCATACCTGTAATCCCCCAATGTAATAACATTTAAGATACTAGAGTTCTCACAACAGAAGAACCATACGAGTTATCTTCCCACCAGAGATCAGCACTTTGCTCTCGAGAATTTAGTGTGGGGTGCGCCGATGCCTCCTACAGCACCAGGCCTGCTCAGTGAAGTCGTGACGTCGCAGTTGTGGACGGAGATTTACCGGTAGGTTAAGGTTCATATTTTATCTATGAAACTTTGAGTTGCATGAGGTAGGGCTTCTTCTTACCATCCTCCTATTCATGTTACAACACATAAGTTGTCAAGAATCGTGAGTTACTTCAAAAGTTCATATCAATTCAACAAACCAAAGTCTTAACTCTCAAAATTTGACACTCTCTGAATTCTGCCTTCGCAACTGCCCTGATCTTTCTAGCGCTGTAACGTTCCAAGTGCGCATGTGAAACAGACAGTACACAATATATAGGCCTAATATGTACATATTGAGACTTTACATATTGTCACACACCTCACATGTAATTTTTGGTTTCTCACATCCATTGAAACGGAAGTTATGACAGCTGTTACACGGAGCTACTCATTCACTTCCATTTGATTTCTTCGAAACTTGTGCAGTTATTCTGACCAGTAGTGTGACGTCATTGCTGCGTCAAAAAGTCTAGGACCAAGGTCTATAGACTAAAAAGGAATTGGATCTGCTTGATTACTGCAACTTCCTTCCCCCAAGCAGCATGGGCATGATCACGCGTAAAATTGCTGGGTAGGCGACAACAAAAGCCACATTTTCTTTGCTGGAAACGGATCAAGTGTGGGATTGAGGCCACTGAAGAATTGACGAGGTGATTTGAATGTGGAGATAAGATTTTAGTTTAAGCTTCCCTAACCGCAACAAAGACGTTCCAAAGAGAGAAAAGAGGAAAGGATAATTCAGTATGGAGTTGAGGGAACGCGGAATGTGTCCCAAAAAAACATTAAGTTGAGAAAAAAGTTTATGAAACAAGAAAAAAGTTCAAGGAGAAAGTAGTAGGTGCTGAAGAACAGGGCAGCAGCGTACCGAACTAAAAACCTATTCTATTTCAACAAAAAGAAGGCCTACCTAACTTTCAGCTCGAGACTTCGCATATTCTACCTGGGAACGCTAATTCTCATAGATTCTAGAGTTGTATCTCCCTGAGGGATGTTTGAAAATGGAAACCAGTTAATTATCATTCTACACGGACTTATGAAGAGGAAAATCATGTTTGTCTTTTAATCAATATTTTCAAGTTCCAAGGAGATAAACTTACCCTTCATCTCATTTCAAGTGGCAACCATCATTTCAGTTCATGATTGCGCGATCATGAGTTGCATTTCCTTTCATAACATACGTCCATTCATAAAATAAATAATCACCTCAATTGTTTAAGCAAACGGTGGCAACACCACGCCTAGCATTTGCAGCTAGTAAAAGCTCTCATATTTTATGCCCAATTAGAAGTTTTCGAATTTTACATTCTAACCCTTCACTGCATGGTGTGTCGAATATGACACATACCGAATTTTGCAGCATATATAGAAAAAATTATTGAGACAAGTGAATTTCTGCGGTTTATGTCGCTATAATGAGACATACTGTACACAAAATGGACGCGAACGATACGTGTTCGATACGCCGCTCAAGCGCTAGACTAGAGTTCGGCTTGGGCACCATTATACTGACGAGTGCATTTTCAGATATCCCAAAATAGTTCATGCAGTAAAGGGCTGAAGGAAAATGGTGCTATTAATGCTTAGACAGTTTGCATGCTCTGAACAATGGCCATTTGGTTATACGTATATGCATGCCATAAGTATTTTTAGATTGAGGGTTTTAAAAAAAGTTGACTAGCTTCAACCTTCATTCTCCCAATCAAAATCGAGGGTGTCAATACAAGTGCTAATATTCGAGTGAAATTGAAATCGCTCAAAAATAAGTATTATAATTAATTATTATGGCCATTAATGAGTTATAACTTGAATGAACCTATGAATTATAATTCATAAGTTTGGTGACAAGGTAACTCAATTAGAATACAATACAAATGTAAGGTTCTGAAATGGTCAGAGAGGACCTTTTGGCAATGGTTGAACGGGACAGTCCGGGAATGTTGAACGGAACTGCTTACGAATAGCAAGGCTCAGTTAGTGGGAGTTTCACACTGAGTAAATTTTCTCTCGGGCAGACGTGCAAATATTTTTTTCGTTTTAATTAGATACAAAAAAGTGCGTGAAAAACTCATATTCCATACGCGTGTGGCATTTAATTGGTTCTTCATCGTGACTTCATAAACTCAGTATTTCAGGGCCAGCACACTTTTTGCACTGATTTTTAGTTACAATCATGAACAGCATTTTTATTTGCACTTATGTTTTTTCAACAAAATTTTTGTATTGCTTTTACTCGCTGTGCAAACGTCACGGTGGCCTTGCGAGCATCTCATGCATACTGTTAGGTTCACACAATGCCCATCTTTATGGGAGGTCGTTTTGGTCGTGTTTATGTACAAAACTTGCCTAGATTGTAGCTTTAACAAATTCATAAGTTGAATAGGAGTGAGTTAAACGCTCTGTTTCCTGCGCGAAGATCTTTTCACAGTGGAAAAAGAAAGAACCCATTAGTATGGAAAACGTGGAATTTATGCACAAGGTGTGTTCCCACATTGGACATCCTGCGCAAATAAACAGTATGATAAAAAGGACAAGGAAGGAAAAGACCACGAAACGATAGTAAAATAAAGCAGTAAAACTGAATGAAGCACAGTTGGCACGATATGAGTTCAGAAAATCCAGTAGAACATTACCATTTTCCTGCCCGTGAGGGAAAATAACATCGGATCAAGAAGTTAGGTTTATATTTTGTCGCATAGAAATGAAGTTCCATTCTCGAATGCTCCTATTACTCAACATCCTATTCAGAAAGAGTAACTTTCTTAAACAACACATTGGAACTAACAGAGACTTCCAGTAAAACCGAGTAATTTACACAGTTAAATATTTTAGAATTAAATTAGTAGTTTTTAATGCGTCATGAACGTTTTCCCAAAATCGACTCATTTGTTCTAGCAATGGTCAAAGAACATATTGAAGTTTCGATGCAGCTGATGTTAATTTTCAACTTTTGACGTGGGTGTTGAGGCCAAATAAAGAAATTGTGCTGAAAGACCGATTTCCTGAATTGTTTTCACCGTTAAAATCGACTCCATTTTCCCAACCGAGTTGTAAAACTGTTCATTTTATGCACATTAAAATTACGTGTAACAAGAGGTCAATTATGAGAATGTTCAGCATTGATTCGACATGGGTCGAAAAAATAATGAATTTCACCGAAGGTTGTACTTATAAGTTAAATACTGCCCTAAAAAACTAAGCTGCGCATGAAAAACCCATAAAAGCGAACATGAGAAGTGAAACTATCACTAGACGACCAGAAAACTTAAAATATACCTACCGCACAGAAGACGCTTGATTTTACGACAAAGGATTTTCTATACAGGATAGAATTTCCTCGGAGAGTCATACTGCGGTGATTCAAAAGGCTTTGTTGATGCAGGTTCCAGGAATCCGTGACAGGTTCTAAGAATATGTGTAAATCCAGAGCAGAAATCGTGCGTGTTTTCAAAATCAAAAGCCAACTACAGAGAGATATCTCGAGATGACCTTCCCAGGCTCCCAGAATAAATCGTATTTATATGTCTTTTTAAATAAGGGCGTACAAGTTCATCATGATAAGCCATTTTTAGCATGATATTAGTTGGACAACAAAGATCGCCATTCTCGCGTCCAAGGAACTTTTCAGTGGTTTTTTACTCTAGCCCGACGCGGGAGACGCACTTGGCAGCGTCCAAGTGATAGCGAGAGTGCATGATGGGGCTGCTGCTCCAAATTCTAGCCAATATTTCAAGTCATCGTTTTTGATACGGACTCCCTTATCTACGTTGAGTCTCTGAATGTGGATAGAGAAACGTGTTAGCTGAAAAAAATGGTGCTGACACGTATTCACACGAAGCCCGGAGTTCAAAGTTTATAAAGCCAATTCATGGCACCATAAAATCGTTCGTGTAAAAATGCTTTTGACTTGCGAGGAAAAATATTTCTTTATTTAGAAAATAATGTGGTTATCTTAACCTTTTCCTGCACCGCTTACCATGGCACTTACTAGGCGAAAAACTAAATTACACAAACGCAAAAAAATCCAAATTATCACGCATGAGCACCATGTGATTTGTAAACGATGTCTACGAAAAATAAAACATTCTACTTTTAAAACATTTTCTATGGTACAGGATTCAATCTTCCGTTGAGACATCGAGATTCAGCGCATGATGTGGTGCTGCTCCTGTTTTGCCACGTTCAATATTCGTAGAGCAGGACAGTACAGTGGAATTTCTAGTTGTTTTTCCCTCACGTTCTCCTTGAGCAGTTCATCTTCAGCCTGCCTCATACTTGGTGTTTCTTCCTGCATCGTTGTGAGGAGTACTGTTCCTTGTCCTTTGTTTTACTCCATTCCCGTATTTTCTTATGGTAAGCTCCTTGAAAGAGCCTCCAGTGCCACGTGCTGCGGTCCTGGTGTCAACTTCAGGGGGGCGCAAATACTGAAAACCCATCTGCAAACTGCTCACTTAAGAAACTGTAGAAGCTACTCTGAGGTCGATTGTAGTGCAAAAGTGTATATTGTAGCACAACCAATATTTCTTGTTTTTTGGAGATAAAGGGAAGCCATGTTAGTGCTTTATTGTTCATTTTGACCAACATTCTTTTTAGAGAAAATTATTTTTATTTCCCATTTCAAACGATGCAGAAGAGTGTTTAAGTTTAACTTAGAAATCTTGCTAGAAGCTACCCTGACTTGACGTACAGCATTTACTTGCACGTAAGATTTTTAATCCAAACAAGGGCTTTAAATACAGGGCTTTAGATAGAAACAAAAAAAATCAATGTCTTAAAATCCTAACAAAAGATTAGCTCCAAGTTTTCATATCCAAATGAAATTTAAGCACCAAGTTTTCATGTCCAAATGAAAGTTAAGCACCAAGTTTTCATATCCAAATGAAATTTAAGCACCAAGTTTTCATTTTCAAATGAAATTTAAGCACCAAGTTTTCATTTCCAAATGAAATTTAAGCACCAAGTTTTCATGTCCAAATGAAAGTTAGGCACCAAGTTTTCATATCCAAGTGAAATTTAAGCACCAAGTTTTCATATCCAAATGAAATTTAAGCACCAAGTTTTCATATCCAAATGAAATTTAAGCACCAAGTTTTCATATTCAAATGAAATTTAAGCACCAAGTTTTCATTTCCAAATGAAATTTAAGCTCCAAGTTTTCATATCCAAATGAAATTTAAGCACCAAGTTTTCATATCCAAATTAAATTTAAGCACCAAGTTTTCATATCCAAATGAAATTTAAGCACCAAGTTTTCATATCCAAATGAAATTTAAGCACCAAGTTTTCATATCCAAATGAAATTTAAGCACCAATTTTTCATATCCAAATGAAATTTAAGCACCAAGTTTTCACATCCAAATGAAAGTTAAGCTCCATGTTTTCATATCCAAATGAATTACTAAGTTTAGCACCAAGTTTTCATGTCAAAATGAAATTTAAGCTCCAAGTTTTCACATCCAAATGAAAGTTAAGCTCCAAGTTTTCATATCCAAATGAAAGTTAAGCTCTAAGTTTTCATATCCAAATGAATTACTAAGTTTAGCACCAAGTTTTCATGTCCAAATAAAAGTTAAGCTCCAAGTTTTCATATCACCCAAACAAATTTAGATCCAAATCTTTAAACCCAAGCACTCATTTCCCTCTCTACAAATCATAATCTCCCTGAAGTCTCAATTCAATTCATTCCGCAAGCTTCCTAATAATTAACAAGAGTAGCCGCTGCGATTACCTGAGGCAAGGAGTCAGAGGTCAGAACCCTGCTGCTCAGGGATGCAAGCGTAATGCATCATCTGACTGATGAATCTGTTTTGATCCGGGCATCCAGAGACTGATCAGCGTTGTGGAATAATCGCGGGGTGTTAGGGTTAATGATCGATCGCTGGAATAAGCGATCGAATATTAGAATCGTGCACCGCGTGTTCGATGGAATCATGTTCCGAGCGTGTGCATCTAGTTTTAAACGTCGTGATTGGGTTCAGATTAACAATTAAGCCGTGGAATCAATTATCAAAGATTGTCACCCATTATTAAGCTTCAGAAACCATTATTCATTGCTTCAGCCCTGTATCAGTTGTTGATGGTGTTGTTCAGAGTACTTTGAGTCAAGAATTGTATTAAAAATGTTTTATTTTGAAAACTTCTAGGTGGCAACCACGGTGCTGTGTTTGAATCGCGGTTAGTAGAGTAAGCAAAATAATGTTGAAGTCAAGTATTTGGTTCTGAAGAGGAAATTAGGTGGAATATCGTGCGTCGACTTGCTGCGTTTAATAAATCAGTAAATAATTGAAATTATTTACTCACTTCTATACCAGAGTAGAAGTTGAAGCTTATGATTAAATTGGGTCTCTGTTCGTGTACTCTTGGTGAAATAACACTAGATTGAAGCCTGATCATCTCAAAATGATTTTTTTACTTTTTATTTA
>JACJUY010001920.1:31534-103138 GCA_014220935.1 Platorchestia sp. MABIK
AACTGCCACACACACAACTGCCACACATACAACTGCCACACACACAACTGCCACACACACAACTGCCACACACACAACTGCCACACATACAACTGTCTAAAGAACACCTGTCATACGTACACCTGTCATACGTACACCTGTCATACGTACACCTGTCATACGTACACCTGTCATACGTATAACTGTCATACGTATTACTGTCATACGTACTACTGTCATAAGAAGACCTGTCATATGTACAACTGGCGAACTGACAGCTATCGTACATAGAACTGTCATACATAGAACTGTCGTACAAATAACTGACATAAATACAACTGCTGTGCATTTGACCTTCGTACATACTAATCACACATCGAACTCTCATGTATCTGACATTCATAAGGAATGCGTTTGGAACGAAGTGTTCGATCTATTACCGTGCAGACTCGTGATCGCATAAGAGGCGTTATCTTCGTAAATGCTTCCTTCTCATTTATCAAAGACAAATGATAATTTCACCAGAAGAAACCCATGTTAGAAATTATTTATTGGGTAAAGTACTGAACCATGATAGTGATAGTCTTCAATATTTCGACACGTTGACTCTGGTGACCCACCGGTGGTAAGTGAGGATATTTCCAAAATGGAGGTGACACAGTGGTAGTCAGCAACTTAATTTTTACATTTACATGATAAAAAGCAAATGAAGGCACTTTCCAATTAAGTTTTGGTTCATATCAATGTAGAAAAACAAAATTCGGTTAAAATTGAGTTGAATGTTGAACTTCCGTCAACCATCCTTAGTTAACGTATTACGACGAAACGTTAACGTATTACAACGAAACTTTGGCGTATTATAACGAAACGTGAACGTATTACAACGAAACTTTGGCGTATTATAACGAAACGTGAACGTATTACAACGAAACTTTGGCGTATTATAACGAAACGTGAACGTATTTCAACGAAATCTTCAACTAAATACAGAGTTGTGTCAACATCAGATGCCACGTTTGTCTGTTAATAAAAAAACACATCGCATCTGTCAGCAAAAATGAGGTTGTGCTTCTTTTCGCTAGCATGAAGACCTAATTCAATATGGAGAATACAGTACGGATATAAATATTGAACTAAATTTGTTTCTCCTACTGCAACTACCACGTTCACCAGAGCTTGCATTCAGTTATTTAAAATTTATTCGTTTATTATAAGATATTTTGGATAGCAGTAAATTCCTGAAAGAAATGTCTTGATTGAAGTCGAATACACACACTTCAGTTAGAACCAGCTAAATACAGTTTTAGAATAATGGACATAGAACCTCGATAAAACAAAAAGGGGATCAATAGAAATTGTTGGTATAGAATTGATTAAAATACCCTAACCTTTAAAGAAGAGCTACAATCTATACTTAGTTAGTCTGCCAAATTTTTTGTCTGTATTCCCAGATGTACTGTATATTTTTCAATCACTTTAACAAAAAAAGTTATTCATGATTCATTTTTAACAAATTTTGAAGCGTGTTTCTCTTCAGGAATTTGCCGATGTCGCTCATGTGAAAAAAATAACATAAAATTCAAGGCCAAAGTAGCACGCTCTATCACCGACAAGAAAGTCAAGTTTACTCGAGCGCAGAGACGTAGGGTCGGCTCAGCGCGTCGGAATGTGGGGTGTTGGGCAACTGAACAATATTCTCGCGCGTATGAGCCTCTTTAAACAGGCCTACCTCCCTAGTATGATGCTAGCATATATTTCACCAAGAATATGCGTAAATTATGATCTAGATGTCAAATGCTAGCGCATAATTATTTGGAATATTCGTACATTATGTACATTTATAAAATTTAATCTTTGTTTCAGACAAGATGCATCACGTCACTTCATATCAATTCCAGCTGCTGTTGTTTCTCCCAGTGAAATTTCCTTTCCGATCACTAAAATTTATTTCAACTGTACTTTGTTCCTCAATGTAATACGCTCTTATTTATACAGTAGTTCACTGTAAATTGAAACGTTGGACGTACTTACTGACCGCGAATGCACTTTTCTCAGCTGAGAATGTTCCCAAAAGTCCCGGTCATAAAACAAGCCGGACACTTACCCCGTGTGAGTTATGGGTGATCTTGGCCCGAGATCACAACGTGCGCCCGCCTCTGGAGATTATCGGAGCCGATATTTGGCCGATTAGGAGTGGCAACGGAGGTGGCCAAAAGCGTTCCAGTCAAAATAAAATAGAGAATTTATACGACACAAACTCAGTTCTTGTCGACTGATAGAAGAAACTTAACGTGACCAGAGAGAACAAAAAGAGGCTTCAACGAGAAAGAAAAAATGGTTCCTTTATGAAGCAGCCTGTCTGGCACCTGACGCGTGTCCGAGAACACATAAGAGGTTTTTAAATGAAAATATTTTAATAGTTTTACTAAATTGCATCGAAGACACTTATCTTATTTTTAACGATAAATTTATTTTCACCCAATGAAGGTTGTAACTGACGTCTCTCAGCGTTTCTTGTGTCTTCATGCCTAAACTTGAATACTTATCCGCTTTAAGGTATTTTGGTTCATGAATAGTACCATCGCTGAAGTATTTTGTTTGAACGAACTGTATGAAGGGGAAATTTTGGATTATTCCCTTCCAGGAACACCAGAAGGTTGAGCACCCTCTGAGTCGCACCTGAAGGAGTGGCGCCCCGAATTTAACCAACTCGAGAATTTGGAAACATTTTAAAACCTGAAGGCGTTTTGCAGTCTTGTAAACAGGAATTGAAATATTCATTTGTGAAACATTAATGCGCATGAAAATACATAAAAACTAAATCATAGTTTACACTCTAGATAAAAGTTGTTAGAAGAATTGGTCTACAATTCAAACTAATTTGATCCCATAATTTACAGCTGAAGAAAAGGCAGCTATTTCATCAAAACTAGAGAACATGCACCCCAGCATCTTTTAGAGGGCTTATTTTAGGGTGATCCTCTTTCTAGAATATAGCTAGAATCAGAGTTCTTTTTTCATTAAATCGAAAATGACTTGGATGATGCACGTACAGAACTTGTAGCAAGGTTCCAGACCAAATTTATCAGACAGAGCAACTTTGCTCTAATCAGTACGTATGAAACGAGTTAAATTGCAAAAGCATTCATTTACTCTAACGATGCACGGCTTGAAATTATCACTCCATCTTTTTCAGACCGGGAACATATTTTATACGTTTCCACAAATGTAGAAAATTTACCATAATTTTGTAAATAATACAACTTTTGATGAAGATACGAAAGGCGTCAAAAAAGTGCCGCAGAATTTAAGAAAAATAGTGACTTTAGCGGATAACTAGTGCCGAGACGCAAATTTTCCGCGAAATTCCTCCTAGAGATCGTAGGCATGCGAGTCAATTGAGAAGCTATAAGTCGAGGAAATCGTTTTGTTATCCAGTGCTATTAATCTCTAATTTCACGGCTTCACAAGTATTGCTGAAACAGAAATTGCATCAAAAGAATACTTAAGCACTTAATCCACATGTCGGGACAACTATTCACACATAACGCCGAAACTGTGTTGAATTTACCGACGTGTTCACCAAATTATTGTGGCACAACACGAGGCAACTTGAATGTATTCAAAAATCTAGGTAAATCCAGCAATGAATTAAGACTCGTGAGTTATGTTCACCCGTTGATCACATGATATAATCCTAAAATCACATGAAACTTTCCTAAAAGATACATTGTCGCTCTTACCGACTACGTAGCGTGCAGCTGAAATGCGACAAGCGTGGTTGCACACTGTTTTTAAATTCAAAAACGATTTAATACTCGTAGGAAGATAATAAAAAACTGCACTCGATAAACATCAGTAAGAATACGGTTCTAAATGAACTGTAGAATTCCTCATGATATCGTTGCAATGCGGCGTTTGTACAATTAAGAAACCATCTCACTTCCAGTGAAAATAATTGATGAAATTTCCCTCCTCATGAAACTTGTAGGGTAACAATTTTGTGTCACAAATGTAAGCAACTCAAGAATCCTATCACAACAAAATTGCGCTGGATTCAGTTATGAAACACATGCGTGAATCTCAAAATTTGACAAACTCTCTCTTTCCATCCTGGAGTGAGATTTCGAGCTTGAATTCGATTCCAAAGAGAATGAGTCTCACTTATAACTTTCTATGTACACACACTGTAGTGCTAACTTCATGTCATGAGTGCGACAAGACAAATTTAGGGGAGGACATGTTTTTGGAATCATGAGTTCTATTTTACGAAGTTCAAGCGTGCTGTAAACGGTCTTAGTCTCGGCAGAATGCACGAGCTGCTGTTCCTTGAGAATATTATAAATGTGAAGGTAATAGGTTTCGCAATTAAAATAATATCATCTCGGGCGTATAGCATATATTTATTTCAACGATTTTATTCAGCATAAGAATTTCATTTACTCACAGAACCATCAGAACCCACATTTAATTAACACAAGCTACCGTATACCAGCAGGTTGTTGGATTTGAAACAATATCCATGTCACTTTTAAATGTCATCTGATATTTGGTCCGCTGGCGATGTTAATGCATGACAAAATTCACCTTGAACTACCGAGTCAGTCATCGTAGACGTTCTCACGATGAACTTGTTCAGCTTTTGTCAAATTCACATAAAATTAGGGCGACATCAAGTGAAACTCTTGAAATTTCCATAAGATTTCCCTCCCCTCAAAGAGAGCAAAGGCCAAATTGGCCTGAACTTTCGTTATCACATTACGATTAGCAAACGCTGCCTCAAACATTGCCTTCTGCCCCAGAAGTCCCGTCAGAAATGCTCCTACCAAACTCCTACAAATACCAAACAGCAGACATTTTATTCGCTTTACTCAAACTAGCCTGGGCTCTCAAGCTGACCTCATGATCTCCTGAAGCACAAAAACCCAATGTCTTGGTTTTTACCATGTTGGGTGAGCTCGTACGTTGATTATGCCCTTATGCATTCCTGAACGATAGTTTGTCTTAGCTGCACTGTTGCGCGTTTTTCGCCTAATACGGTAAAGGTTAGTTCGCCCACTAACTTTTGGTTAAGTTAAATTTAATGAACCAGACATTTTTGTAGTCTAAGAGAGCGAGCAGTTTTTTCATCGTAAATTCAGCGTTTGAACTCGCTTGTGTTCTCGTTACCGAAGCACCTCGTTCGTTACAGGGAGAGCGTGTGGGGGAGCGCGCTGTCATGTAAACACACCGCTGACGCCCGCGCGTTACCGGCCAGTGACAGTGCAACGTACGGTAACGTAATTGCCTGGATCTTTCCGTAATTTCAAGGTATTTATTCACGTGCTAGTTTGGCTTTTCCCGATTCTGCGGGGACATGCCGCTGTCAATATTGCGTGAGTGCTGTGTCTGTTTGGCATTAAACTGACACTGAGTTAACACACGAGGGTCATGTTGACAGGACTGCTTTTCTAGTTCATGTACCAAATTCAACATGGGGAGGGTCGATTTCAAGTTCATTCGAGATGTTTAAAATGGTAGTAAATTATTTATCTTTAATTCATTTTATATTCTAATTTATGGAGAGAAAGAATAAAAAACAAAGCGGAAAAATTCTGTCGACGGCGATTCATTGATCCTCACTTGGCGCTTGAAGAATCAGTGCTGGAACTTTTCGATCTTGATGCGGCTGTCTTCGTACGTAACATAACATGTCAATAAAACAACTCATTTGCATTGGGGTTGATTCCTTTGAAGTAGCTTAGCCATGATAAATCCAATAGGAACAAAAATTCCGCTCTGTTGAAGCTTAGACCGACGCAGTTGCTGGAGCAAGAGAATAGACAAGCCTCCCGTTGTGTATTAATATCTTTAATTTGAATCCACGAATAGAGGGAAACAATATTATTTCCTCACCTACGAGTAGATCAGATTGAATTCAAGCCTCCCTAACAACAGCAAAGGCATTCCAAAGAGAGGAACGAGGAAGGCATCATTTAGTTTAGAGAAGAGAGAAATCGGAATCTACGCACAAAGTGCAGAGAAACTGTAAATTGAGAAAGAAGTTCATGAAGTAGGATAAAAGTTGAAGAAGAAAGTAGTAGAGAGTGAAAAACAGAACACCAGTAAATCGAAAAAAGGTGGCCCTTAAACACAACAAAAAATTTATTGCAGTAAAACCAAGGTCTACCTGTCAGCTAGGAACCTCACATTTTCCCCCTGGGAGCGCTAATTCCCATAGATACAACAGTTGTATCCCCCTGAAGGGTTCCTCACCTGTGAGCGCGAAGATTTTGCTACAGATGAAACAGGTCGATTTTTAGAAAATCGTGCGAGCAATAACCTGACCAAGCCATCCCACTCGTAAATTAGGGAACATTGTTTTAATAAAACCATGTTTATAAAGGCACCAATTTTAAAATTCTGAATTCAAGCCAAAATTTGTCCGATCGACGCATTTTCAAAAACAGTCCATCAGTAAACAAACGCGACTCAGCGACGATATTTTCCATTGTTTGTAAATGTTTTCAGTGTTTTGTTATTGCATTTTTTTATCAATGTTTGTTTTCTGTTTAATCAGAAATAGTACCTGACCTTAAAATTCTTAACACCCAAACTTATTGAACAGAGCGCTGAAGATAACGTTTTTCATGATCCGAAACGCTTCTTTTTATTGCGATAGTTTTGGATACGTTGATTGTCCTTTTCTGTCTTCAAGGATTTTACATCCCGGAGCTACTGCATAACATTATCTAAGCAATCTTATGCATTCATTTTATCAGATTTAAGTTTACTTCTTCTAGAACTTGAGTCCATCAAAATAAAGCTAGATCGATCGCGTTACCATATTAACATGTTCTAGAGTAAGATTAGAATATAAGTTATCTTAAGCCTCATTAACAGCTGTAAATGTGTTCCTAAGAAAGGATTGTGGAAGGCATTATTTAATTTGGAATTTAGGGAGACCGGGGATTCTATGCACAAAGTGCGTCTTCACACCGTGCGCCTAGAAACAGCGCGTTTGAAAAACGTAATGAAACAAGATTATAGTTGAAGAAAATAACAGGTGCAAAAGCACAGCAGGGAACCAAAAAAAGATGATCCATTACAAAACGAAAAAAGCCCTCCTATTTCAATACAAAGAAGGTTTGCCTAACTTTCAGCCCGTTACATCACATCTTCCCCTTATGAGCGCTGGTACAACAGTTGTGTCCTTATGTAGGGTGTTTGCTCTAAAGTAAAAACGCATTGATTGAATAACGCACAATATATTATCTCCCCAAACGTCTAAAAAAATTGATTGATTTCAAATAAGTTCACTAACATTTTTCTGTATTTCTCTGATGTTACAAAACATTTGTTTGTTACCTCACTTTGGTATTCAATATTGTTCCTCTATTTTTTTATTTATTTCCAGTATGTTAGAGAAGCCGCACCTTCTCTAACATCCTTTGCCTTTACAAAGAATGTGTCACAATGTCTTCACCCGTCACCATTTATCATTCAATAAAGGTCTCGAAATAAACTAGTTTAGATAGATTATAGATAGATTATTAGTTAGTTTAAGCCTCCCTATCCTCAACAAATGAGATCCAAAGAGAGGAAGGAAGAAGGCACCATTTAGTATGGAGTTAAGGGAACGTGGAATCTATGCAGAAAGGGCACAGAAACAGTAAGATGAGAAAGAAGTTCATGAAACAAGATCAAAGTTCTAGAAAAAAGTAGTAGGTGTTGAAAAAACAGGACAGCAGTGAACCGAAAAAAAGTTAGTCCATATCAAAACAAAAACCTATGTTATTTTTAACAAAAAGAAAGCCTACCTAACCTTTAGCTCGAGCCCTCACATTGTCCCCCTGGGAGCGCTAATTCCCATAGATACAAAAGTTGTATCCCCCTGAGGGGAACTAGTTTAGATTTAAATCAGGCCAAGAAGAGCCTCCCTGACCCAGTTCACTCTCCTCATCTACTCACCATCCAATTTTTGCTCATATTTATTCTCACATGAATTGCCTCCTGTGCTAGCATTTGAGCAATTCATGTTTTCGTGATCATGCACTGATGATCTTTTATTTTGATGCACTTGGAGACACAACCTTGATCATAAATGACAATTGAAACGACATGCATCACACACAACGTGATACATCATGCATCACACACAACATGATGCATCATGCATCACACACAACGTGATGCATCATGCATCACACACAACGTGATGCATCATGCATCACACACAACGTGGCACACGATGCTAAAATGCACTACCGTACAACATGGCACAGATACAAAGTGATTTATCGTGCAAGAGAAAAATCATGATAAAACATAATGAAATGCACAACGTATTCAATTCAATAAGGCAAACAACATATACATCATTGCACACAAAATGTGACAGATACATCTAGATTTAAATTAGATAAGATTCTAAGTAAGGTTAAGCTTTCTAAACAACAACAAAGGTGTTTCAAAGAGAGGATGGATGGAAGTACCATTTAGTATAGAGTTAAAGGAAAGGGGAATCTATGCACTACACAAGACATAAGATTCCTTGAGTTTAGGAACAGTTAATTACGAAAAATATTATGAACCAAGGTAAAACAAAGTAGAAAATAAAAGGTGCTGTAAAACATGGTACCAGTGAACCAGAAAAAGATAGTACTTAACAAAACAAAGAGTTTTGTATTAACAAAGGAAGACCTACGTAACATCCCGCTCAGGACCTCATATTTTCCCTCTGGAAGTGCTAATTCCCATAAATACAATAGTTGCATCTCTTGAGGGGAAATCATGATCCATAACACAACGCATCAATCATATTACAACGTGTAAAAGATACAACACGGATATTTATCAGAGATATTTTTTAAAATAGCAGTGGGTCATCAGCTTTGAAAATACAACATGAAACAGATGTTATCAACAACAGTGCAGAATGCAGAAATAGCAGATGCTTTCATTCGTAACGCTTAATCAACAAATAGTAAATTCCCGCAGATAGCATCGATGTTTCAAAACTGTATCAAATCTATTTCATTCCTTACATCACAACGTATAATTCTTCACACTTATCTTGGATAATACAGCCAAGATCAAATGGACGTAGATCACAACGAAGATGCGATAAAGATCACCTGTTTACAGCAAGTGATTATACTGCCATAAATATCAAAGTGCACCTCTAATAACAAGGACATGAACTAGGAATGCTGAAAGTAATAGCAATATAACTAACACTCAACAATGATGCCCTATAAAAATCGCCGCTTGTAGCGCAATGCTCCATAAAACAGCCAAACGAAACCTCAAACAAAACCTGCAATTAATTTTGCCCTAAACAGCAGCAGATGTAAGTACTCGTGTTACGAAAACATGTTGCTGAGACAAATGCTGCGACGGCTATGCACTAAATAATGGAGTTTATAAATGATTCTCTGAATGCCAGATGTTCACGGATCCCCACCACGACAATAGGGGGGTCAAGAACAAGGGTTTATCGCCAAGAATCAAAAGCGTCATGTCAGGGTTGTCGGTGCCCAGACAACGATACATATCCGAGCACATTTTTTTCACGGAAATCATCACAAGTTCGCAGAAATCTAAGCTCGAAAAAGACCTCATTATCAATCGATCAGCCGAGATGAGCTGTCCGAACTTGTCTTAGCTAGATGTGCGACTAATGACGTTTTAAAAGATTGCCTCCGTCAGGGTATTATCCTCGAATTATTCAGCGAACTGGAGGAGGGAAGAGGCAGGTCTCAAAACGTCAACCCTAATGATCCTGGGGCTGTAGCTCGGGGCTTAGAATCATGAGATCACAATTCCCAACAGAAGAGAGAAGACAAAGCTTATGAGAAGTGAAACAGCAGCAAAAGTGGATTGTTAGAAAAGAAAGCCGGTGAGTTGAATATGGAGATAGATTACTTGTCAGATCCATTGTGGAAACCTAACCTAAGCTCATATCTACAAAAAAAAAGACTATATTGCAAGTTGTCAAATTTCAAGGCATTAACTTTACATAAGCAGGTACCGTTGAAGTTCAGTTATACTCATCCTTAGAAAAACCAGCCTGATCATAGACGGATCCCATCTCACTGATTCGCTTAATCTCTTTCGGGTTGCCCACCCCAGATCAGCCAAAGCTCTGAGCTGCGCGAGTGCGGTCACACAAGACAAGGCTGCGCAAGCAATTTGGCAACCAATTTGATACCACAAACTGCATATTGGTGCATAGCAGCGCTGATAACTTAAAGACCGAGAGCATTGACGGGATACAATTTAATTAAATACTTTCAGGTTTCAATACGAAGGACGACGTCAGCGCCTGTCAAAGAAATAGCGTGCTGAAATACTACCCAGAAGTAAAAACTTATATGTGTTTATTCAGAAGTGTGCTAGACTTTCTAGTTTTAGATTACGCTGAAATAACAAATCTTACTATGGATAAGATTATGGGTTAGTTGAGGCTTTCCTAACCATAAGATGGGTGTTAAGACAGAAAGGAGGTAGGCACTATTTAGAGTGGAAGGAAGGGATAGGGAAATCTATGCACAACTTGTGCCCCGACAGACTGCGCACAGAAACGGCAAGACCGGAAGCAGCTTTAGAAACAAAATAAAGGTGAAAGATAAAACTAATAGGTGCTGAAAAAAGGAAGCTGTGACCGAAAAACACCATGGTTTGCAATAGAACAGAAGGCTCTATTCATAGAAAAGGTAGGTAAACCTGACCAACTCGGAACCAAATGTCTATTAGAGTAAATTGAAACATTTCAAATCGCTCTTCCAAGAAATGACTTCATATTTCTATGAAGTCTTCTTAAACTTCCAATAAGTGCTAATGGTTTCAAGCCCTCAAAAATGCTCCGTTTTTTCCGAAAAGCGCCCGTTGGTCTCTGTAATAACGATGCACTAGACTGTCTTGTCTCGGAGTGCAAGCGCTGGATTGCCCATCCTGATACTTCGCGTGATGTAGACAGCACATGTGCTTTAGCTCGAGCTGAGGGGTGATTACCTCTCGTTAACTGTTCGTGATCGCTTCAGTTTTGACAGAGGCCAGTGCGTAATCAAGATTAAGTTGAGTTTTCCCAAAGAAAAATACGAAGTTTTTGTTCATTCAGGTGAAATTCCAAAGAAATTTTACAATTTTGAGTAAGAATGAAAACCTAGTGCTTCTGTCTCAAAAAGAAAAGAACAATCGCCTCGACATTGCGTCATGGGCTTTTTAATATAAATTCTAAAGCACAGATATGCCAACATTTTGATACATGCCTTAATTCGCTTCCTTTTCCATCCCAGTCTAACTTTTTCGCCGCCTGTATGCATGTTTTTTGCCGCCTATGCGATTCAATCGCTTAAATCGCTTAGGCGGCGAAAAACATGCATGCAGGCGGCGAAAAAGTTGAACTGGGTAGATATGGGTCGATATGTATTCAATTCGCTTGATCGTTTTTAACTCCATGTACAGAGACATTCAATTGAAAAATTATTCGTATTTTCCTGTAGAAATGAGCCCTGATTTCCAGAGATATCTTTCTAATTCTTAATGTACAGGTCTTGAAAGATTGAGTAGGGCTGCTTATAAGGCAGCCAACACAAGCTCCGTACAAGATGATGGACTGTAGTGCCCACGCAATCGCCCTTATCATCTGCTCAAGTTCATCTCTGAGTGCCCACATGATCATTAAGCACTCGTCGGCCAATCGGGCTACTCCTCACATATATTAAACTCACCTATCAAGGCAGGAACTATAACATCATGAAGTTATTCGCACCTCACAAATCTTCAGCTCATGCCACGCAAAACTGCTCGATATCCAGGGCCTTTGTTTCTGTCAGTGCTCCTCTGGAATAGCTAGCTGGCGATGCATTTGATCGATAGTTTCGATTGCTGACACCGATAAGTGCAAAGAAAAAGTGAATGTGCTCCCACGGTATACAATTTGATCACCAGATTATTTTTAACTGTGCGCGTGGTATTTTTGCACCCAAAAACTACAGAACTTGAATCCTCGTCAGAAAGTCGAAAATAAATGTGTTATTTTATGCGACAGGCGGGAAATGAGATGTGTAATTGAGAAAAGGTTAGATATAATCTCACACGCAGCCGTTGCAGCATTCGGGCTGAAGGAAAGAACAAGCGAAGCAAACGCAAACAAATTACAGCTTCTTTTGCCGCAAACAATTTTCGTTCATTAAAAAAACAGTCTATTTCTGAAATATTTAATTTTTACTTTTGCACCACAACGCAAATGATTCATCCCATTATCAGACGCGATCACAATGAAACCTATGGAAACACTTGATAGTTTTCACTCTTGCACAACAGGTATCTTCGGTCAGCGTCAAGTAAGGGCAACTAAGGACGGAATCACGGGAAATCTTTTCATTAAACGTGCCTTGCGTGCCTCTGAACAGCCACTTCCTCATAACATCAAACTTAATCGCGTGCGCGTATGAAGGTCAGCTTGCCAACCTTCATCATTATAAGGAATGCAATTGGATAGAAACTTACTGATGGGATCATCGCTGTTGAAATTCTAGACTATATCATGACTATATTCTCTGGGAATTTTGGAGCTCTACTGAAATCTCGATCTCCCCGCTGGATGTCAGTAATAAAATTTCGACGCACGAAAGTGAGTCGTTGAAAAAAATTTTGTAATGTTCAATTCACTTTAGATCTGAACAAGCATCCTACGTATAAATAACTTGAGGTGATACTTTTTAAACCGTTCGCAGTTACATTTGGCAAACGATGCAAGCACTTTTCCAATTAAAGCATATCACAAACCAGATGGCCATACTGAATATTTATATGAAATTAAAATGAGCAGCCATGTCACTTGTTTTCTTATAATGATCATGGAAGTTTCTCTATATTTCCAAACCATTGGCACAAAATTCAAGGGCTGGTTTAACACAAAGTCATGCAGTTTGCTGACGTTCTCAGCAGTCGCCGATGAACTCTTAGGCCCAAATTTGTTCTACAACTTAAATAAGTAAAACGAACCGTTGACTATGTTGTAGTGATCATTGCTAAATGATATGTCCGGCTAGTCTATTTCCAACTGAAGCGTTAGAAATTAATTGATTATAAATTAGTTTTTGCCTCCCTTACCACAACACGGATGTTCAAAGAGAGGAAAGATGAAGGCACCATTTAGTATGACGTTGAGGGAACGAGGAATCTATGCACAAAGTGAGTTTCTGCTCAGAATTCCATGTGCTTTGAAACAGTCATTTGAAATGGAAGGTTGAGAAATAAGATAAATGTTAAAAAAGAAAGTGCAGAAAAACAGGAGAGCAGTGAACCGAAAAAAGATGGTCCTTAACAAAACAAAAAACATTTCACTTCAACAAGAAAAGGCCTACTTAACTCTCAGCTTGAGACCTCACACTTTCCCCCTGGGAGTGCTAGTTCCCATAGATACAATGGTTGTATTCCTCTGAGGGAGAAGCGTTAGAAGTATATTGAATGATTCCACAAAGTGTTCGATTTCTTCCCTTTTAGTGGTTTCCAAGGAAGTAACGAGAAGTGATCGGAAAAGTCAATTGTAAGCATCATGTTTTGAAAAATTATTTAGAAGCTCAAAAGTCCGCAACTTTGCAGTTTTACCGAAATAGTTATTCATCGCAGTTGAATTCAGGTTGGAATAGTTAAGGGATTTCGCAGACTTACGCAAAATGGGTTTCGCAGTAATAATGCTGTAATTTATGAAGATATTACCTAGAAACCTTGGTCGTTCTTGAATTTAGCTTGTATTGTTCGATGTATAACATTCTCTTCTTGTTGTTCAATCTGCACCAGTTTTGAATAAGGTGACTGTCTTTGGTAAATGTACTCTAAACACAGGTATAAATTTGATTTCCTTTTAGTGCTGGGAAAGAAAATCGCGAAATACTTCATGAAACTAGAAACCTGATAAGTTAGTGTGTCATTTATAATGGCGTATGTCATCACAACTTTGTGGACATGAATGTAATTTTAAGCGAGAATTACGACGTTGAGATATGATCAATTATTGTGAAGGAGTAAAATTTATGATGCTCCTTTCAATGCTTAACTTAGTATTGTCAATGAAAAAAAATTAAACAATAGTAGTTACTACAGGAGGTTTTTTAGAAAGTAGAGTTCTATGCGAGAAAATTACCAAAGTACTATCTAATTTATCCGACCATCTTGAGACATAATTTTGGAACAACTTCTCCCGTGGTTATTTGCTCGAAAAAATTGATTACATTATATTAGATTATTAAGTAGTTTAAGCCTCCCTAACCACCACAGAGGCGATCCAAAGAGAGGTAGAAGGAAGGCATCATTTAGTATGGAGTTAAGGGAAAGTGGAATCTATGCAGAAAGGTCATAGAAACAGTAAGTTGAGAAAGAAGATTATGAAACAAGATCAAAGTCGAAGAAGAAAGTATTAGGTACTGAAAACTAGACAGCAGTAAACAAAAAAATGGTCCTTAATCTAACAAAAACATTTCATTTCAACAAAAAAAAGGCCTACCTAACTCTCAGATCGGGCCCCCACATCTTCCCTCAGAGTGCTAATTCCCATAGATACAATAGTTGTGTCTCTGAGGGGCGAAAAATTTGATGAAAATAATTTCACAAATAAAAAAACTTTTAAAGCAGAATTAGCTGCGTTAAAACTCTGCGCAGATGTTGTCAAGAAACTCGATGTCCGCGAGTACAAATTCATCAAGGATATAAATGCTGTGTAATAAGAACGATATCATGACAAAATTAAACGTAATATGATACCAATAATTTTAGATAAGTGCTTTAAAAATATAAGCCGAAGATGCGACTTGAGAGACGTCAAAACGAGAGTGTTGGAAAAGCAAACAATAATTTGAGTGAATTCTGTGTTACAACTTCCAGAGAATCAATTTCATAAACTATTGCAAATTTGAGATTTACTAAGAGTAATAAAAACAATTAAAAGATTTAAAGACAGTAATTAATACATCAGATTCGGAACGTGGATAAGAAACAGAAAATAAAAACATTTCGGAATTTGTTGGGAGTTTTTGCTTGAGAAAATGAGTTCAGCGGCACAGAAAGTAGCCAACAAAGAATGGTTTCCCTGACGTATAAGAGTTCTCTATTAATCAAAGGAAGTAAATTTAAAATTAGGTTGAACAAATGTTGAACTTCCTCAGTTAAATACATTACACCATAACTTCAGAAAAACAGACATATTCTTAGACAACTAAAAATTTCCAGCGGTTTTAACCATTAAAGGAACTTCAGTAAAGCATGTTTATCCTAGCACAACACTTTATACTCAGCACATTCTACTGTGTTTGTGCGCTTGTAACGCGCAAAAAATAAAACTCTTCAAGGTGTACGGTGAGTATACCCAAGGGCCAAACATTGCTAGACGACTACGCCTACATTTCCACCGAACATTTCTGACGGAAACCAATGCATCTTAGAACTTGGATAGCAGTTAGTCTCATGCTCGCCTACGCGCAGATTTAACCGGTTTTGTTCCTGTGCTTTTTTTATTTTCAAGCTGCTCTTTCCGAACATTCCTTGCGAAAAAATTAATGACAATTCAGTACCATCAAAACTCAAACTTTAAATCCCACTATTGTTATCTCCACCCACTCTCTGCGATATAACAGAGCACTATTACACCCATCGAACAACGTCGCACGACGACTTCTCCCTATGCCTTCCGTGTTGGTATTTAAGATCGCTAAAAAACAGGATCACACGTCATCCTGTATTTTTGACGCATCATCTGCCCGCTTAGCTTAGCTTTTAATCGGATTTATCAATCTCTCTTCTGGCAGTGTAAGTCTGCGTCGTGAGGTCATCAAGCCAAGATCAGAGAACTCAAACATCCTCGCAACGGCTCAGGGTCCTGCAGCAGGCACAAGTTCGCGCTCTAAAGAAACTCGCGCTTGAAATTTTTCCGCGAGCACGGCGTGAATTTATTTGCGTTTCCATCACGCACCTGTTGTGTATAATTTGCTCACGTTGTAATTCTTCTTACAGTTTCCTTTTCTCATCGACCGTCGTGTTTTTATCATGCATCTGTTGAAACTACTCTCCTCGCAGTATAATTCCTACCAACCTATTTTTTCTTTTTTGGATAGGCTCAGTACCGTTAAGAAGAGTTGAAATTATCGATTGGGATTTATTAGCACGCGTTTAATTTGTCGCTAGCTGTTTATAGTCCGTTAGAGTTTGATTTTCAAAGAATGAGTGCGGCGAAAAAATAGACAATTGTGCTCTACGCTTCATCGTAGTCATCAAGTTATGCTTTCACTGTCAATCACGTTCCCTGAGAAGCTACACAACTAGGATAGTAATAACATAATGCCGTAGAAAACTTTGATTATCCTCCATGTAGCAAAACTTACAAATCACTTAACTTGAAAACTAACCATAGCACAAACTGTTAGCAACACTATAGAGTCCCACATCAGTATCAAAGCAACTAGAGTGTTTTAATTTTTTCTTAACTACAGCTTCTTTGCTGCCTACCAAAGTCGGGGAGGTCTTAGTTTAAACAAAGTGTAATCAAATGAAGAAAGTCGTAATATTAGATGACTATTTTTTTATTTATTCATAGCAGTCACAGAATGACAAGGAGATTTGGTGTTACGATACCAACACCAATGCTGGAAATATAATAAACAAGCAAATCTATGTATTCCTCGCAAAGTTCTACCCGACAAACTGCACTTCTTTGCTAAAGTTGTCAAATGTTTTTTCCATTTGCAAACCGAAGGCAGAAGGGAAATTTGACTACACTAAAGGCTGCGCGAGTTTTCGATATTACAGTGATTACGGTGAGTCTCTGCCGCCAGGGAAGCCTCCCCTGTGTCACACCGACCATTAACTCAGCATTGCACACTCGCAACTGCATTCTCCTTCGTTGCAGCGAGTCGTTAAAGATGAAAATGATGAGCCTGGTCGCGTTTATCGAGATCGACCCGAGCGCTGCGAGTTCCAAAAAGAGGCCACACGGAAAACTGACGCTCATTATCGAGGGCCTTGACGTCCTGAAGAAAGCGTCTGCATCGTACGAGCGTAGACGCGCGCTGTGGGCCTCAAGTGACTGGAGCTACGCAATTGCATCCAGTCTACGCTCCCTCAAATTCTAAATAAATTTCAGCTACCCTAAAACAGAACGCTTCTGAGAAAAGTTTACATAACGTTTCAATTACTTGGGTGGCAGCTCATTAGTATAATGCGAAAATAGTCAGTTAGTTACCACTCTATAGTAATTTAATTCAAACAAATGGGCAGGAAAAGACGTGAAATGAACACTCGTGAACCTTTGTTATCGATAGTTTTAACATCCTGTATCACCCGTCAAGCTGTCAAGCATATGAACACAATGTCCTCGTCGGTTAGATATTCAGTGTCATTCATTGAATTACTTAATGATAGCCATTCATTTTGGAATGTGTATCATTCCAAGATGAAAATAAACATAAAATACCAATTATATACACAATTATAATTAGCAAGTCAATCTGTAAATTGTCATCCATGCTTGCATTCAGGTGGAGATCTATCGTGGATTGAAATTGTACGGCGCTAAAATGTGGCCAAATAAAAAATCTTCGATGTTTCCGGTCATCAAGTATTTTTTCCCAAAAGTTTGTAGCATGATTCTTGTTGTGTATGCTGTTGTAAGTTTTCTTATATTTCTCAAGCTATCATCGTTTTTGCTGTTTTATTTACAACATTTCTTACAACTTCTGCTGAAGTTATAAAAAATAGGAACACTCAAGTGAGACGCGCATTTCACTCGAAAATTCTTGACATTACAGACACAAATAAGTTGTCAAATAAAAAACGTTTATTTTTTCTGTTTATAAGATACCTCCTCTGAACTCGACCTACAAACGTCCCAGCGGGCATAAATTTCCCTTCGGACAATGTTTCCTTTTTTGTTCCGATTCGTCGGCTCTACATTATTAAGTAATGCGTAGGGACATTTAACCAGATCTCTTAGACTTGTACAATAGAAGAGTCAAGCTCGGACAAAAAATACAGAAATTCTAAAATGGATTTAAATGAGAGGTTATTTCTACCGTCCGTGCTCTGACACCTGAAAATCTAAGGGCAATTTCTGGCAGTCTGTAACAGATACGAGGTATGGAAATGGCAGCAGTGACAGCTGTTTTTGTACCAGAATGTATTGAGGATTAAATTGTGCGTATGCTGTACTTTTGAATAATTTATATTTTTAGCGGTACCAAAACGTGAATTATGAATTCAAATGAGATAATTAACAATTTTTAGTACTTTATGTGAATTACAAGATGTGGAATATTCCAGGGAACTGCAAAAAATACTTATTTAAATACACAACTGAATGGAACAACGTCAGACACGCTAAATTTAGACCTTTTAAGCAACAATTTTTTCAGTACTTAATTTCGACTCCGGTAAAAACTTTCCCTTTGCTCCAATTATTTTTTTTCTAAATAACTAATGATCGAGCCAAGCGTTCTCTACTTGCGGCAGACAGCTAACTCACCTAAATAGAAATGCTGTAGTGTAAAATAAAATGCATGACTGCATTTAAATGCCAAATAGGCTTCATAAACACGTATAGAGTATATACCTATAACCGTCACTATCTTTTGCCTTCAAACGTCTAGCTCACTCTCGATCTGCATGTTGCAGAATATGGTAAAAGCCTAAAATATGGTAAATACGAATATATTTCAGTTAGAACGATAACCCCGAGAAAAAAACGTAGGGCTGATAATCTACACGTAAAGATCACAATGTTTGTAGTCCACGAACGCAAATTATACAAAAAATTGATCATTGATATTGGTCTAATTAGTCACGGTTCCTCAAAAGGCACGAGTAGGGCAAAAAATGGTGAAATTAGATTTTCAATGTTCGATACTACATCAGTTTACTAGGAATCTAAGAATCCCCATCCATCCTAGCGAATTACAGTGCAGGCTTTTGTTCAGCAACAATCGTGATGTAAAACGCACGTTGCCACACGTGATATTTCAGCTAACGAGCTCAAAGTTGAAAAATCAGTAAGCAAAAATTGTGTGCAATTCCCAACTACCAGACAAAATGCAGAGCGAGATACGCTAGAAAATGAGATACTTGTTTGAGCAGTTCGAATTGCGTACGATGTTACTCTGACATTTGGCCTTGTTAATGCTAATTTTGCTGGATAAGATTAGCTCCGGAACTCGAGAGAGTTCAAAAATAACTCATCGGGAAAATATAATACATCGAGAGCATTCCTCAGTATATGCCAGGGTGAGACTTAAAAAATTGATGCGGAATAATCTGCTTTCAAGCGTTACGCTAGATCCTCAAAATTAATGATGCGCAACGTAGAGATTATGGCATGGATATTTACTCAGCATGAAATATTGCGAGGGAAAAAAGCATTATAGTTTGAATAAAACGAAGTAGTGTTGAAACATCTTAAAAAAATAAATTACCTTCATAGCAGACAAAATTTTCTCTCCAATAATTCAATAAATGTAAAAATTAGATTGAGTGACTATATTTCCGAAATAAAACTCATTATTTATATTAAATGCCATCATGGGCGGAAACAAAAATAAAAGTAGACGATTTCTACAAATGCATTTGAAAACAGCACGGGAAAAGATTATGCTAATTTCGCTGGTTACTGGAGAACTATTGTTCCAACGAGCACATTTGAATTTTTCCAAAACCTATATCGTACTTTCAATCACATTTTACCCCACTCTGATCCTACCCTAACGCCGTAAGTTGTGCGTGGTTGAAAGATGGCGGTCAAGGTGCCCCATATAAGGACTGTAAGGACTGTATGATGATGGACAGATGATGGGCTACATCTTGAGAGCTGGTCTTCAAATCTCGCGCTAATAGATACTCTTGCATATAACCATCTCTATTATCCTTGACATGCCCACGATTTATTAATGAAGTCTTACTCTATTTTCTTTCACCTCCCATCGTGCAAGATAGCTCGAAATTCCTTCATCTCCAGAACTAATTACTTACGAACACACACACAAATTGGGTCTAACGTAGTTAAGCCAGGAGGGATCTGTACTTACGTCTGATGGAAAGGGCAGCAAAAACACTGGCGCGCATTGGACTGCAGCGTTCGGCCTGCCCAGTTCCGGCACAAAACTTTCAAGTCGCGTCTCGAAGGCTAATAGAATAATAAAAGTGTATGCCCACTCGTCCCTTCGGTGCCTATTTTCTTCGGGACCAATCACACCCGAAGAAATCAGCATCAGATGCAATCAGTGGCTATTAAAGTCACAAAAACGATCAGCCTTTCTATTCGATTATTGACGTATCATTTACAAGAGCACGATTTAGAAAATCGTGCTTGTGACGCTAGCCTGGCGCACATTGTGTACCTACCTTAGGTAGTTTGTTCCAAGGTTGTGACGGCAATTTAGATGCCTGTCGGAGTCTCATCGCAAGGCGAGGTTGGTTTTCCGAGAACTTTCGTAATGTTTCAATTTTACACTGACGATGTAATTGCGAACAACGGAATTTGACTAGGGAGTGAGACAGAACTTACCACGTTGTTTTCAGGCTGAGAACTATTGTTGTCAACTCTAATTACTGAATTTGGAAAAGGTTTTAGTCATTTCCTTTTGTATTTAAACTAGGAGAGGCTTATTTAAAATTTTCAGTTGTTAGTGAACAAAATAAGTTACGGAGGAAAAATAATATTGAATGCTCAATAAATCTTTTCAAGAAACTTGAGAAAAGGTAAACGTTACCTCTCCATAACTTTCTTCCTCATTTACCGCGTACCAAATGCGAGAAAAAATTAGGAACTTAGAATTGTTTGTTATCAAGCAGTTAATGTGCAAATTTAAACTGCATGTTGCTAATCTAAGGTTGTTCTCGTTAAATGCTTTAGAGTTAGTAATAATTAGCTTAAAACTCCGTAGCTAGATTAAAGGCAATTCAAAAAATGTGAAGTGAAGGTACCATTTAATATGGACTTCAGAGAGCAGGGAATCAATGCACAAGATGTGCATCTACGCAGGATACTCTGCGCATAGATACTGCAAGATAGGAATGAAGAGGAAGAAAAAACAAAGCAGTGATTGCAAAGAAGACATGAAAACTCTAAAAAAGTGAACGCAAAAGATAGAAGTTCTGAAGGCCTACCTGTAGCTCAATTAACTCAACAGCATCTCCCCTGAGGGCACTAGTCCCCATAGGATACGATAAACAAATCTAATTTACCCAAACTTGTTCCTTATCCTATGCCCCTGAGAGGCGTATTTTTAATATCCAGATGGCGTAAGACTGAATAATTCGCCAATGATGCATGCAAAATGAATACTTTTAGAAATGGAAATACTGCACTATAAGACATCAGCTAGCCTAAATCACTATTTTTTTACTTGGACGTTATCTACGAGTTGAACAAACACAGCGCTATTTTAGAGGCAAATATTTATGAAAAAGTGTCGGAAAACTGAGAGGATCCCATGTCCCATCTATGTACCAAAAGGTAAGTGATACACGTGCACAACGCGCAACACATAACTCCATAAAAATGCGTTTTGAAGAAATGTTACTGAAAGGCAGTGAAAAAAGATTTAGTTCTTTTTCAATTTATAATTTCACTTTAAAATAACAATAACATTCGAAGCTTGCCGAGCGAGCCCTAGGTATTTGATCCAGTGTTGATTGAAAAACGCCAACCAATCAAACATTGCGAAGCCAATCTTTTTTACTTAAAGTTCTACTTCAGTATAATCAGTATAATTTATTTCTTCAAATTATTGAAAATGAGCAACTAACAACTTTACAAAACGCATTAGCAATTTTTTAGCTCTTTTTTATTTTCTTGTAGAAACCACAATTGAAAAGCATTAGATGCCTAGGCCGTAGCGAAATCACATGATGAAATAGCATTGAAACCCAATAGACAACTGCAAGTTTTTTCTTCGTTTCAAATCAGATGTTTCAAACAAACATCATCCTGACTGACGCACTATAATAAAGGCGTTCATTTTACCGCGCAATTTAGTCTCGAGCGTACTGTAGAGCTTCCAAAGTCAACGTCTCATTCTGCTGTCCATTGAACTTTCTTCCTCGTCATAAATTTGCTGCAAATATATCGCTATAAATTTACGCTCAAATGATCGTTCCATCTGTCAAAACACTTTGTTCTCGCATGCACAACTTGAACTTAGACATGCACATAAAAGTGAATTACAGTAACATAATGTCACAGCTACACAAGCACAATAAGCGGTCATTATGCAGTGTCCGCAATAGCTGAAGAATGCTTGGTTTTATCGTCCTCCGGACTTGCTTGAACGAGCGAGCCAATACTTCCAAATGCTATATAATAACGGAAATCGTAAATGTCAGCAAAGATAGTGTTCAACTCTGGCACTGAGAAGATAATTATTAAGAAGGTCAAAATCTAACTCGTTCGAGCGCGATTGATGGTCCCGAAGCGACTGTGGCTAGTACCTTTTGTTCGACTAACTGCCGCTTCTTGAACGAAAAACGCTTCTGTAAGCCCACACTCTCTAAACACGGAATATTTCAACGTAGATACAGGAATAAAATGGCACATTATGCCGCACCCAGTTGCTGTCAATACATCTCATGTATACATGAATTTATTTTAAATGTAATCAGCGCGCGGTCTATCATCATTGAACTCTCCCACTCGGTAGCCATCGGAGGCTAGTAGTAAAGTAAAATTTCAAATTAGACCAGAGCTCATTCATGCCCGATTTAATGCACTATAAATTTAAATTTATCTGTGCAAGAAGCCTGTGAACCTTGTCTTGCACTCTAATTTGCTCATAATCAAATGTGTTGAACTAGAGGTAAAAACGATCTCCACGCAGAGGGGTGAAGCGGTTCCGGTGAAATCAAATGTTCTGGTACGTACACACATTCCAACGAAATGCGTATGCTAAGCAGAAATATTATATAAAATATCGATGTATTTGCGAGACTGACCTTCTTCACGGTACTTGTTGGCTCAATTTAAATGCAATGTAATCACATGGTATTCATACCTTAAATTCTGACCTTGTGAATTGTCGCTCGATTTGATTCTGCACCGATTCAGATCAGCAACAACCTCCAAGAAGAAATATCAACTTCGTTTGAATCTGATTACTTCAAAACAAATTGAAAAAGAAGTCGCGAGTTAAAAAGTGTAAAAATGCAAAGTAGGAAAATATTCTAACGTTTGTAAAACTATCGGGAAATGGCCTTAGCACATTTCATTCATAAATATATGTCAATCAGTAATGCTTATTTCTTCAAATTCCTAAGGCAAAGGTAGTACGCATTCATTACTTACATACACACGTTTGTCCTCCCTCCATTTTAAAATTGTTTGAAGATTTATGAATGAAAATCAGCTGGATAACCAGCTTGGGTATTTGATGTACCTCAAAGAGGTTAATTATGAGAGCGTGAAAAAAATCACTGATTACATGTCATTATGAAGTACATTAATTACAGAAAAATGAATGATCGTAGCTAATACGCAGACTAAAACGAAATGGTTGTGCTTAAATGATTAACTTGACGTGGGTGGCTATAAATCGTTCATTTTACTGACTTGATATTTGTTATCTCAGCAACACGTTCTAAACCTCCACACATCCGCACGAGTTCACAATTTGCACGCGTGTACAATCAAAGCATAATTTTATTCTTCGGTGCCGTGGTCAGCACATCAGCATAAGATCAATATGAACTCATAGAAAATCAACAAACAGTTCAATATTTCAGAGCCATGGTCTAAACATCAGCGCACAACTCAATATTATCAGCACCATGTTCGGAACATCAACACGCAGATAACATAGCAGGAGACTGTCCGGAGCAGCTAACAATGAATGTTATATCAAAGTACAATTTGAATTTACTATAATTTGTGTTCAAGACAAGACCAAACCTGAATTTAAATATCGCTGTTTGACTTCAGACCCAACCTGTGAAAATCAAATGTAGTGCGTACACCCAATTCCTTCAGTGCCTTGTGTAAATGTTCACTAGTGTTATTGATGAACGGGAATCGTACAATAGTAACCGATGAAAACCAAATACATATTGCAACATACTTCTTCATATCTACAAAAAAAAACTTTTTAATTTTATTTTTGAACAATATTTCACTGACAGGCTCATACTAGAGGTCCCCAGTGGACATTTCACTGTTTTAAACCAGATTGCTGTCAAACATATGTAAATTTGTAATTGACATGTTCATGTGAAATTGTTTGAAAGTATGGATAGTTTTTTGCGCACCGTCACATGACATTGATCTGTGAAATAATTAAGCACAGTGTTTTTTCAGGTGGTAAAATAATTTTTTCAAATAATGACAAAATATTCCTAAAAACAAGTCTTTTACCCTCAAATTATTTTTGATGATTCATGCTTATTTTACCTTTCGCCAGTTTTTTAACAAGCTTCGAATTTATTTTTTGATGCTAGTGGATAAATAATTCTGAAAAAAAATTTCGACTCAGAAATTTTCAAAATTAGGTTACTTTAAATTTCCGACAAAAGAAAAGAGTAACAGTATGGATCACTCATGCACAGACATTTAAGTTGTTTTGTATTCAAAAAACGTAGTCCATTGCACTGCTTGCGTAGCAATTATACATACAAGGTTATTAAATCAGCCGTCGATATATTCGAAAATCGATTTAAGTAGCACTCGCAAAAACAAATTTCATTTTTGCACCTCCACAAATGGTACTTTTAAGCCCCACCGACCTCGTTTTTATATTTCTTGAAAGAACATAAACATTAAAATAACTTCACTGTGGCTCGGCCGAGCTGTAAAGAACCTCTTCATTTGCTCATTTTATTCAATGGGTTTTTCAGTACACATTACGTGTTCTAATTATAGGTTTCTATGAATACTGATGGCAGTCAATCAATGGTAAGTGCGTTTTAAATTTTCAATGGATGTGCTAAAGTATGCTCATTGAAAATGTAATTATTTTGTTTTCTGCACATTGATTCAGAATCAAGTCAGTATGTTTTGCCTTCTCCAGACACACACCTAGTGTATTCGTCTCTATCGCAGATTGACTTATTCAAAAAACCTACTCTCTTGCCTCATTGTTAAAATTCCCTCAATACTCGAGATATGAGCACATCCAACTTCTTTTCTGATTATGCACACATATTTTACGGATGCACAAGAAACAAACCTGCCAAATAACTTCTCAAATAATATGAATTAGAATTAATGACGGATAACCAGAATTGGATATAGCAGTAATGAAGTAATCGGTAAGGAGATATGAATGAAAATCGCGTTAAATTTATCAAGTAAGTATACCTTACGAATTAATATACCTAGTTATCTTTGAAGAGAAAAAATATTAAATTTCCTAGATTTTTCTAATTGAAAGCTTTTGAATTTCTCTGGGCCATGAATGTGAGTTTGAACTCATTGGCGTTTATAATCAATTAAGAATTCCAGTGTTCAGGCATCTCTCCGTGTAAAGAATTGGGGGCTCAGAATCGCTGACTACTTCGCTCTTCCTTCGGGACACGTCCTTTAGGAACGCCTAATCTTATTCGCAAGCGCTCTTAATGAAGTCATTCTGGGAAGAGAATGACCTGGAAGTCCTTTGGAAAAAAATCCATTCCAAAGTACTCCCATATTACAAGGTTGTTCATGATCTAAGGCAAAAAATATCCTAAAACATTAAAAACATACGTGCAAAAGAGGCTATTAAAAATACATCCTACTCGAAGATTGACTCCAAATTAGCAAGTCAAAAGATACTTTCATACATGTGACCCTCTCTCGAAGCTGCTACATAAGACCTCGGCCCCGTCGGCCACTGTGCGCGGCCTGACGTTAGCGTCGGAGGTAATGAGAGAGGAACGCATGTCCGAGATTGCCTACAACTAACGCAAGCCACCGCAAGTGCGCACAAGTTGAATCATTTCGCATTGCCTACAATGTAGAGACACCGCATAAACTTCTCTTTAGAGTCTAGAAATAAGGCTGATGTCTTAATTGGAAACGCACGAGCCCGCAAGCCATGGGCACAAAATTGAATAGAGATATTTTCGTCCAAGCGCTGGAGAGGAAAAATAATTACGTCTTTTTCTGGCCTTGTGAGGCTGGCAAAAAATGAACTCAGTTTATTTACACGAAGATGTTGCGCAGCCAATTCAGCGGAATTTTACTTTCACGCGTCGAATTCGATATGCTCTTAGAAAACCATATAAATATTAAGATACTGAGAAGCGTTGAATGAATATTCAAAGTTGCAACCCTTAGTCATTTGTGTTCAATGTTACCCACTTCACGTTCACAAGTTTGCCCTGTCCACACAAGAATATCAATTGAGCCAATTTAAAAACATTTCCATATTTCTCACTTTCTCACCCACAGACCACTAAATTTCATTTAGCACTATCAGTTTTACTTCTTGCATTGCAAACCACGACTGGTTAATTTTAGGTAGTTCAAATATATGTCATCGCGGCCGATTTGCACATGCGACAATTATAACGATGTGTAAATAATAATTCTGCATGAAAACTCGTTTCCGCTACTTCGTTCATGAAATCGTACTTATGAAAAGAACTGCGACGCACCTGCGTAAACCCTAAAACCTTTGTTATCTTTTTCAATGAAGTTTTTCTCGGATTCTTTTTTCAAAAGCTCATGATTAAAGTTAGTCAAAATAATTGTTTTCAAGATTTCCAGTTTGCTCTCGACGCAGAATTTTAACAAACTCGTATCAGGTTTCTCAGAGCGCTTTTTGACTCGGCTCGCTTATTTAGGAACTCTTAGCAATAGTACAAGCCAAAATTCGACGTTCACATTTCCCAATTAAGGAAGTTCTCTTGTCTACATTAATATCTCTGACATTTCATTTCAGCTGAGTTGAATCCTGTGATGATATTCAGCTGAGCTTCACTTTCAGAACGTGATGGGGAGAATTGCTCGAAGCTGCTACTGCCTCTCGCCATCTTTGTGATCACCCTTCCCAGTACCCTGCAGCATGAGTGAATAATCATGATTTCCATTCGCGGACCGAAATTAGTACGTAGATTAGACTCGCTACAAATAGCCTCCTCTCACCCACATGTGACTCATTTCAGACACGCATAACTCATTTGAGTCTGACATTTCACGACCTTTTTTTCACAAATTTCATTGGGCAAGATTATCTTTTCATTAATTTTCGAAGGATCCCCTTATTTTTGCTCAACGATGCGTAACAGAGTGTACGCAGAGCAATTTATTTTGACCAGCAAGTTTGACGTCAATTATTTTTTTCGGGCCCAACGTACACTGAAAGATCTTAGTAGCAGAGAACAACCCAGCTTTACGTGGTTTCATCACACCGTTCAACAAACAAGTTTCAAATTAAATCGTTTTTTAGCATAGGTTTAGGCTTTGGTAGTTAGCAAAAAATAGATGAATATGATTCATGGAATGTTTTTGTTAGAATGTTTCTCTTAGCATTCACAGCAATCACCATAAGCGCTCAACATTCCAGACGAAATTTTGAAGACGGAGAACACTTCTTCAACGCGAACAAAATGCAGTTTTTACTAACCTAAGTAGTGACCTATAAACCATTTTATTAAAAGTGGAATGCACGCCTTTAATATTACAATTTATTTTGTGAAAGGAATGGAGCGTACAAAATCTAACACGAGGGTTTAGACCTCTGAAGATTATCTTCCTTTAAAAAGAAAAGACGCAAGAAAAACAGAAATTTTTACATGAAACGATATTTACATTAAGCCAAAGCCGATGGTTTTCATAACCTGCATGCAGTTCAAGTACGCGATTAGCGCGTCACAGGTACGCCCACTTGTAGGTGTAACCTTTATTACCTAAAACCCAACTGAAGCTTTCACAGTTTCTTTCGACTAGTATGTCAGACGTAATATACTCTGTATTCTTCTTCCTGAGTCCTATAATTTCTTAATTGCAGCAAGAGGAAATTCAAAAACTGGATTTCTCTGCGAATATTTATTGTTCGTTGCATCTCAGTACTATTTACACGATACATTAATATTACTCAGTTTAATATTTTTAGACAGAAATCGTTTCACCGAATACACAGATGTAATATTCAAAACTTATTTAATGCATTCATAGCCTCCTTGATCATTCATAATCGCCTTCCGACATCATATAAACTAATTCGTTATTTTGACTGTTAGTTATAGATACTTAAGACTAGAGCCAATCAGTACTTAACGCATTACCTTGAAACATTACATAACGCGAGTTTAATAAATAAATTAACTAAATTACAAAATAATCACAATCGAATTTCACATATCAGTGCATCGAACTGAAGAAGGCAGGCTGAATCGTTAGTGTTGACGTGAGAATACCTTAGCAAAACTATTTCGACTTAAAGCTTCGAGATACATGGAATCCAAATTTCCTTATGCGCCCCAGTACTTCTCTTCACTAGCCAGTCTAGATTTCTTCTCGATTAAAATTCACTCGCACTAAAAAACTGCGTTAAACATTCAGTCATAGCGCACTCAATGTAACTGACAACTGCTAACTTTTTATGGAGAGAAGAAAGCAATTCAAGGGCAAAAATGTCTGCAAATGCTGATGTTTAGACCATGGCTTTGAAATATTGAACTGTTTGTTTATTTTCTATGAGTTCATATTGATCTTATGCTGATGTGCTGACCACGGCACCGAAGAATAAAATTATGCTTTGATTGTACACGCGTGCAAATTGTGAACTCGTGCGGACGTGTGGAGGTTTACATAGAAAACTTGTTGAAAGCCAAATCAGCCACAAACTGCGTATACCTTCTAGTAGGAACCCATACATTAAAAGTTTTTTAAACGTGTCACTGAAATTGTATGCACCCAACGAAAACAAAATAGGAATTACCAGGCAGAACTTGAACGTGTCATAGCTACATTCCGATGGCAAAGTGAAAATTGAAATTGAAATTACAAATACCCTAGATTGAAATTAGATCCACAGAGTAACGGCAAAGTAAGAAACATCCAAAAAGTTTCGGATTCATTAAAGGCTGATAGCGTAAGTCATCTGTCTTTTCTCTACACGCATTTAACTTTCTAAGTTTTTCTGGCACAAACGCAAAATTTTTATACCAGCACAGAGGGAGGTTCTGGTTCTTTCAATTGCTGGTCACTCGATACGCAAACATACCAAATTGTTAGCTGCTTCCATTAAACCATTCCATTAAACTTCAAAAACACCTTCAAATATTTTATTTTCACTCCTACTTCCTGAATCTTTAAGAAGACCCTTGAAATTCCTTACCGCATTCGAGAGTTCAGTGGAGCTAAACTTGTTTTAGATCTTCCGTTTTCTTTAATGAACCACACCACAAAACTAACAACCTTACCGTGAGGGGATAAAGCTGTGATCGTTGACGTGGGTAACTGTTATTGTTAGTCTAATGTGGCGAAAGTAACACCAGGTCGTCCTTAAATTGTTGTTGGAAAAGGTTTTGTGAGCATCATGAGCATCGTTTTCGGAACGAATTTTATATTTTAGTTATCAAGGTGGCCGCAACATTGATTCTATTTTCCAGGCGGTTGAACAAGACGTCTAAGGTGATACACGTTTACGCGTCCCCCACGTAGGTAACAATGACATCAGGATGCAGTACGGGTGCATTAGCCATCCATCGCTTGCCATAACATTGATGTTTTGAAGCTTCCATTGACTGTACTAGTAGCTCCGCAAATACAGTACTCGAGTACTCAAGTGTGTCCTTTCATAAACATAGAATATTGTAAAAATCACGCTAGCTATTCAAGATTGCCGCAAGGCTGCAGCTACATTCGAAATTTTGAATAGCATACGGGCTTTCCACGCAAGATTTTCTTATGTCCCATAACAAACGGTCAAGTAATAGAGTTCGATTTCCTTCCATTCTGTGATATTTTATTATAATTTATTTATTATCTGCTGCCTAAAGTGCCAATCAGACGAATATGACGAATAAAATGTGTTGAAAACAAGAAAATGTGTTCCATAAAAGGATAACTCAAAAGCGTTGTTGAAATAATAACTGATAAGACTAACCTTCCTATCCTCCGGATTCTCCCTTTCACTTTGCTCAAATCTACAAAAGCAAGAGTCGATCAAATCAAGCAATTAGTTCGTACTTTGTACCAGGGATTTAAATGAGCCTGGAAGAAAATTGCCAGCTTCAACACTTACGAGCTTCCACAAGAGTAGCTCATTTCAAAATTTTTGGTTACGCACTACGCACCGAGACACCCAACTCAGCTATTATTTTATGCATTATTTTTGACTAACGTGCTTAGAAAACAAATTTGTAACGTATATCATAGATCAACTGACCTAGAATATCATCTTTTTATTTTCTTGAGTGCGCATCAAAGGAGAGAACGTTCTTTCAACAGTCCAATGGAAATTTTGGGTCCACATACCACAACTATTTTCAATTAAATGTAGCTTCACTTGATAAACAGCGGAGACGTCACATGACAGTAAATTTTACTAACGAAAAATTGTACATTATTTCTAGCGTAGCATGCGAATTTGAAACCTAGCATGTTACTTCACATTATGGAACGTTTTTTCGCTATCGTTTAATATAGTAGGCAGATCGGGGTCAATATTAAATTTAGCGCGTCAACGATTTTGAATTTTTTTTTTTAATATTTTGGTAATTGGAGACATTTTAAGACGTTTTTCGTGAATGATGGACTGCTCACAAATGCTTAGTCTTCGAGATATAGCATAAATAACGTTCAGGTAAGAATAACATTTACGGCTGTTTTGAAATCGCCCGTCCGCCGGATGGTGGATGCGGAACACGTAAAGTTCCTTGGCGGTAAATCGGCCTCAGTATGGCAAAGTTAAGTTATTGTAGGTTTACTTAGGTTAGTTTACTTAACCTAAACTAAACTAAGTTAGGTTAACTAACCTAACTTGTCTAACCTCGCATCTCGTTACGTCAATACCGTATATCAGCTTATTTACGTGTCCGTTTGTTCAATTTTATTTCCGACGTCCCCAAAACTTCAAAGTTAAATATCTCGAAAAGTAAGCGTTTACGAGTAAAATGTCATTCATGTGAAATCTCTTAAAATGTCTCAAATTACATAAATATGCAAATCAAATTTTCGAAGACGTTGACGCGTTAAATTCAATATTGACCAGAATCGGAATAAGTACATCTTGTTATGAATTCAATCCAGCAAAGAAACAGCCAACAACCCTGAACGGTGAAATTATTGACTTGCTCTCGAAACATTCGGTTTAATAAACAAAAATTGAAGAACAGATGAATGGTGGCTCGCAGAAACAATTAGCGAGGCTGTTGCTTCAGTACATTTTGAAGCGGATTTTTAAAATTTATAAAGAAGACACAAAACCGTATATATAAACTCTAGGCAAAAATTTGATAAAATCTTCACTGGAAACATTTTTTTGTTACTTACTAGTTATGGAAGAAAACCGATGCACTTTTTCTTTGCAGCCACAAAATGAACTTTCGGGTGTGTACCTTTTCATAATAAAAGCTATAAAGTTTTTATAGTTTCTCGGCAGAAGTGTTTGAATGGGAAGTCTTCTTCCCTAAACTATAGCTTCCTACTGCAACACATCTTAAACCTTTAACTCTGCTAAAATTCACGTACAGTCACAGAACGTTTTTTCGATAAACAAGAGCACAATTATCACATCGCGCAAATTATCTGAGAGATAAAAACAAAAACACGAATTGAAAACAGCAACATCTGGAAAAATTGCACACTTTATCACATCCAAAATTACGGTACACAGTTTTTAAGCAGAACAAGCGGAGAGACAAGAAACGAACCACCTCACACATCTATATGCAACAACGTTGGAACAGCGTGAGAGGCAAAAATGTCTATACATAACGTAGAACTTTAAGAAAATTACAAAACAGTCTAATATGGCGAGTTCTAACGGTCAGTAACTGCGAAACGCACAATTCTAAACATGCATTATTAAATATTAAGCATTTACTAAATTTTTTAACGAACTAGTCCATGGATTCTGACTTTATGAGTGCATACAGTGTGTTTTAAAAGCGTAAAAACCAAAGGAAATAAAGGCAAGGCTGATTAAGTTAAATGTTAGAGACTATATCACATGAAAATTAAAGGACCTGCAATTCTGCACGTCCTACGCAAGCCCTCACTAAAAACAATGGATGCATACGCAGCGCAGGAATCTCTTCAAGAACAAATTCGAGATATATGAAATTATTACAACGATCAATATATTAGTTAGTTCAAGACTCCTTAGCCACAACATACGCAATTGCAAGAGACCGGCAAGTACGGATAATTTAGTATTGACTTAAGAAAACGGAGAATCTACGATCTAGATGTGTCCCACATAGGATGCCCTGTGAATAGAAATAATAAGTTGAGGAAAAAAACACAAAGGAGAAATAGAGAAGTTATGAAGCTAAAAGAAACAAAGTTGGTACGAAAAACTGAAGTTCTGAAGGCCCGTCTATAGCTGAGGTAACCTAATAGAATTGTCTGGGGCGTAAGTCCTCAAAACTTAATACAACCTAAACAATAAGCCTATCGTATGCCTCCGAGGGAACAGACGGAAAGCAAACATCCAGAGTTATTGGAGTCCTAATAGCTACTGTATTGGCAATCTATGCAACCACAGTTAATCACACCAAATATTCATACTTTTCTAAACTGAAGATCTCTGATTTAAGTGAAAATTCATGTTAGGCCAGAGACTCTTATTCTGCATCGTAACATACTTGTCGACAATCAAAATCATTTTCGCGCCCTGTGTTTAATTAGGAAGCTAGATAACACCAAATAGAATTCAGCCAAATATGGTCGCTATGGAAAATGACAATCAACTATTCCCCATCTTCAGTCGGTTGCTCAGACACGAGTTGATTCACTAGTATTGTTTGAATATTATCCACTCATATCAGCACAAATTCCTCTTTTAGTTACCGAATGTTAACTTCGTTTCAACCGAATAGTGGAATGCAAACTAAGTTACCGCTGACTTAGAAAAAAAACTGGGAAAATCAGAAATCTGAAAGTCAAAAAAACCAAGGAACATGATAATTAACAGCACCAGTTTGACAATACGAGAATGAGTTTGAGGACTCTGGGCCTGTGATAACGAGTTGCGAATGACTAGACTCCGAATGAGTTATGACGCTAGCAAGACATGCACTTCGGTAGCAACACTTCTTTACTTTCACTTTTCCTCCTCTTTAAAAAGAGATGCGAAGTCTTTCACTTATTCAAACTAGAAGATTTTTATGGAAATTTCCTTCATTAACGCACGTATTTTGTTTGTTTCAAATCCTCTCCAAAGCAAATTTAATCATCATGTTCATCGACTAATGCAACTACAGTAAGTACCTCTAGCTCAACTATTCACTTCTGAGTTTCCAATTTTCACTTTAGGAATGAATCCCAAATTTAAACTTGTAATATTATGAAAACTAAGACCCAAGCCTATTAGGATATTTAGAAATCATCCTAATACAGTTGCACAACATCGATGAACTAATTTTTTACATTCTATTTACAGTCTACACATTCATTACAAATTACAGGCTTCTACTTTAATTGGTTCATTGAATTTGTATTAAATAGGAACAAAATTTTAAAAATTATAAGACTTCTATCTACATTTTCTCTTGATAATTATATTAAATATAGACACAGTATCAAATAATAATTCATTCAATATTTCTTTGGACACAGATTGCTTTCGTTCATCTTCTTCTTTTGCATAATTTGTCCAGGACCATTCTTCGCGTTTCAAGTTTTCTGCTACCACAGTTGAAATCATAGCATCATTTTCAAACTTTACAGTATCGTATATTTTTTTGTGCTTTAGCCTTTCACATTGCTTTAAATTTGTATTATTTAGAACTTGAAAAACTTGGCTCTCAATTTTTTTCATCGGAATATAATTTACATTTAATGGATAGCTATGAAAATATTTCTCTCTATAACAGAGAAGTTTTTCATTGACTAGATCAAACAGCAATCGTTTCGTTATTCTCCTACCACTGTATATAAAATAATTATCACAGTTCAAGTTGTCCTTGTATAATCTAAAGTTTCTCGAAAATGAATCTCGACCTTCCAGGGAGAGAAACTGCCTCACAATATTATTCAAGGCCCCCTGAGAAATCCATTTTTTATGACTCAAAGCAATTTCGTTTTCTTTGGTAGTAGTTTTCACAGCACAAACTATGTTATTTGACGCCGACTGGTCTTGTGGAAAGTTGGGCTTCGGGACCGGCTGGATTGCAGGGAAAACTTCATCAAATTTTTCGTTAAAAGGCTTGCATGGATTTGATGAGAGTACGATCTGAAAAATAAAAAACATAGTTTACAAAAGGATACTTTAGGCTTGCACAAAAATCTACGTAATTCAAGGTAGAATTAGAATTTTTCCCGACATTTTATCAAGTGGCAGCCAACTACAGAGAAATGTCAGCCCTTCATGCGCGAGACATGATCCCAATAATGTGTACGTGCTACATCCCATCATAAAATTTAAGCACGTGACGCTGAAAGGAACTGAGACGCCTTATAATTGAGTTTTTTGTATGAAAATTTAGTTACGTTTAAGAATAGAAGGTAAATTTTACTTAGTATGTTCAATAAAAATGTGAGGACAAAAACCAAAGAAGTCAACACTGTTTAAAATTGTAAGTGGTCAATACTATGTAGAAACGAACACTTTGGGCCTTGATCCATCATCAGCAAAGATCTTCAATTATATTCAGAGAATTTAACATTCAGACTTGGTAATTGCATGTATTGTATATTACTAGAGATGTTGAAACACTGGTAAAACACTTGCACCAGTGTTCTAATATCTCTAGTAACATACAACATGGGCAATTTCCTATTCGGAATGTTAAATTCTCCGTTTCAGAACATTTTTAACAGCAAACACCAGCTTTTCACTGAATATAAATACTCAAATTAAGTAAATTGTAAGTATCTAACTGAACTTATTTCAATGCTACATGCCCACACCTTCCAGGTATAATATGCTACAAAGTAACATTTGTCGATAGTTATACCTGAAGAAACTTCAGCGCGAATTAATCTTATGAGCTTCGCCAAATTAGGCTATTATGAACCGGACAGCGCTGTAATAGCTCGCTAAACTGCGCAAAGTTACTGGAAAAGAGAAGTGCTCATAAGTATAAATAACATTTCTGTAAAAGCTAAGTTATCTAGCCTGTAAATTTTACAACTAAAAAGCAGAACGGTATTTTAAACAAAATTAAAAGATTTAGTAACTAATTTTAGGATTGTAAGTCCTCATTTGGAAAGAGAAAACGAAGAAACACATCCTAATGCACTTCACACACAAGTAAAAAAATGTGGAAACAGAGGAGTAGGAGCAATATAATAATCTAACGAGTGCCTCCCTTCAGTCACTAAACATAGAAAGCAGTGGTTCCTCAAGTAACCTACGTACTTCCGCATGCCTTTTGGCCATCAATGATCTGCGTTGAATGCATTAGCTAAAAACGTCTACCATGTAATAACTTATGCAGTATAGGTGCAGTCTATTTCAAAACATTTGTAATAATTGATGCCTTGAATACTCACTGGGGAATTGCTGCCATAAGAATAAAAAGCGTTAAGATTATAGATACCGAAGGCTTCTTTGAGCTCAGTATCTTCCCAAACATCGCCGTGTACGTCCTCGCTCATAAATTCCTCTCCTCCGTGTGAGATGTTGAAGTCGGTAAGTTCCAAGTTGGACTCAGGCAGGTCAGGAAATTCTTCTTCCGACTCGCGCCAATCAAAAGCTTGCCAACCAACGGAAGTGTTTGGGTTTGATGAATTCATAAACTCAAGAACCTTATCAGAATTCAAACGAGTAGAGTCGGACTTTCTGCCTTCAGACCGGCCCAAATCTGCAGCTCTTTGTTTGTAATCTTCTTCCAGCTGCATTGCAAATGAAATCTTTGCGCTGTCCTTGGTCACGAATACATCGTGGCTTTCCCCACTCTCATTTTCTCCAGTTTCTACTGACAAGGTTTGACTTTCAGAAAGAGTTGTGGCTTCTTGTAGCTGCGTGTGATGTTCCCTGCCGCGTAGCGTGCAAACTGGAGCCTCGACATCGTCAGCCTCTTGGCCTCTATTGGGTTCCTCGAGACGGTTGACCACGGACTCGCCAGTAACATCCTCCCACAAATTAATCGTAGGGTTGCTGTAACAGAAGTTGTCCTTGGACTGCACCTGTGAAGACAAGCTTCGTCAGTAAAGCAAACACTGATATTTAGAAAAAATATGGTACTCCGAGCTAATTCTTCCAAAAAAGTATCTACGCAAAGCCTACATTGCTATGTTTGTGATTTCTTAGTGGACGTAATAAATTGAAATTTTCTAAAAATACCAAATGTTACGAATGAGAAATAATTCATTGCCAATAACCTTGGAAAAAAGTTGTTTCAGGACAAATGAGTGAACGAATTTAGAGGTGTGGTTGTAGCCCGTAATTTAAAGCAAAGCTTCAAGTGCATACTAGCCAAGCCCTATTCAAATACGATTAAAAACAACCATGACTAGCAGATGAAATTTTTCATTAATCAAATCAGCAAATGAATCACCAAATGTTTGAAAAATCAGAACATGCACTCCGATAGATTAGGCAGTATACAGTGATTTCATTGCTCAACAATATACTGCAGTGAAAAGAGAACAAACGGAAATGACCGACAATTTTACGGTTTATTAAGCTTAAAAACAAAATTTTCTCCAGTTTCATGCTGGACTACAGAACAGTAATTTGCAGTAACCAACGAAACTAGTTTACAACTTATGTTTTTCACCAAGCTTTTCCTTACGTACGTTTCACTTCTTACCCTTTTACAGTCAAACCAAGCTCCTTTGGGTTCGGTGTCCACTTCTTCAAAGCAAGCCAGCTGCCCTTGGGAACACGGGAAGCACCTGAAGCATCCCAGGAAGGCATCGCGGATCACAGTAGACACTGCATGGAACAACAAGGACGAACCGTCTGTCATCAAGGCTCCGGCATTTCTACCGGTCAGCACAGGAGAGTGACTGATCGCGTCTCTTGAACCGCTGTCAATTTTCTGACCAGACACCGATGTCGTGGAATCTTCAGTTGACCTGTAGGCAACTGGACTATCAGAAGTAATGAAGTGAGTTTTGTTCACCGAGTCTCCGCCAGCGATTGGTTCAGAGCTAAGCGTGTGAGAAAAGGTTCCCTCTTTTTCACTGCTGTCAGAAATAGTATCAGCTCTTGCAATGAGGTTGTCATGTCTCACTTCAAGGTTGCCATCTTTCACTTCAGATTTTTTCTGTTTTGAAAACCATGCAATAGAGTCTTCAACATCGTTTGGGAAGTCTACTTTATTTCTGTTATCAAGGCATTTCCAATTTTGGGGGTCTATCCATCCTTCTCTGACCCAAGATGGTGGCTCCTTCACTCCGATATCGGAGAAGAAGAAAGCCTCGTTGCTGAAGCCCATCGTTCCGTGGTCCGGTGCTCCACCTGACGAGAGTTTGTTGATGGGAGAGCAGCTTTCACGATGGAATCCTACATTGTCGTCTGTGATAGCCATGTTGCTCCTTTGAAGCCATAATTAATCTAGATGTTAGATGACGAGAACTAAATTCTTCCACCTGCTATAACAAGACTAGCAAAATTATTTCATGAAAGTTCTTTTTTTCCTCAGAACTACCAGAAACAAAGTGTCTGAGGTTTATCAAAAAAGCTTTACTTTATATAACTGATATTCCTGGCGTAGAGACATAATTAGAACGCCATATTCAACAGGAACCACTAATGGGAAACTTTGCCCTGTATAGTACGACACCGAGCTTGAATTAAAGTTGTATGAAGATCGTCTGCACAGCAAAAAACAATTATCACAAATTATTAACTTCAAACACTAACATGACTGTACATAAATAATCAGTATCTTTACAAAGCTAATTTCACTAGCATAGCTACTTTGTAATGCAGGTTATTATTTACAAGCAAGAAAAATACTTAGAAATGAGTAAACATACTGAATTCATAAGCGTAAATTCGAAGCGAAACATTCATCTCGGGTAAATAAAGGAGATTGCTATTACATTGTCAAGAAAGAGTACCTGCAAAGCATCTATCGGTTGAGTGAATTGAATTATCGGTCTTGTCGTAGATATTCTTCAGATTACTGACAATTTAAAATGCCAAACAGAAGAATAGAGACTTTATCGTCATGCAAGATAAGATATGAGCGACGAGTTCTGCATCGCTCGATAAATTATTAATTTTAAATTGTCCAGAAATTCTCATTCACGGCCAGAGAAGAATTTGAATAAATAATACATGCCTACAAAATGAGCACAGTATAAACGCTTCAACCACCGCAGACTCGAACAGTTCCAACTCGACGCGAGCAAGTGCGTCCATTCCACAGAAAACCTGTTCTGCAGTAAGCAATGCACTTCTTGCCCCTAGTTCCTGAAGTGCACCACCACACATCGTCTGCACGTCAAGAGCTCACCACTTGACCAGAGAACGCCCTGCATAAATTGCCTGCCACGAGGCTACTGCACCTTCTTAGTGTGAACACTTCGTCGTCCCATGAACAATACAAAGCGCTGGCTGAGAGTTGCGCCACCTCTGTGAATAGGTGATGTAGCACTCATGGATACCTCAACAGTATACGAGTAACACTGTCATGTACTGTAGTAAAGTGCACTGTACTGCATCAAAACATCGAGCGTTTTTTCCCGAACCGTCACCATTAGAGAGCGCAAATGTGAACGTCACCCACCTGAATATTACTAGTTCGAACAGTATTATTCTGAATACTGCAAAGGACTGCAATAATTGAGTACAACATCTCCAAAACGTATGCCTCTAGTAACCAAAATAAGACAGCTGACTACAATCTCAGAGTTTATCAGTAAACGTTATCAAAGCAAGCCTTCGCAGCCTCATTTCTCCATGTTTCTCCACATGTCTGCAAGATTTTTTTGTTACAAACATGGTCACAAACACAAAGAGTCGAATCGCGCAAAGTTGTAGTCACAAAGCACAATACTCTCAGTTCATTGAACCCTATGAGTTTCGTACAAGAATCATATACGGCCGCTACTGCTCGACATGTCATTGACCTTGCTACTGAGAGATAGTTTCAAATTGAACGTAATGCCTAGTAGTCGGAATTATCAGCCCATTTAAATAATAACAATAGGATGCACCCTCGCTGCATCAGAGACATACCAGCTCAACGTGAGCTAAACTTGCCACTCGCTCGTCACGAAATTATACCTACTTAGCGCCATGCCCCAGCGGATCGCAAGGTGACCCGTGAAAGTCTTCACAGATGCACTCGCTTCTCTACCGACTCCAAACGAACAGAAAAATTGCTCCGGTAGGGGTAGCTAAGTCTTCAACATGTGTGTGCCTGCGAATTACGACCTGCAGTTTCTACTGCATAAAATTGGGACCTGAGTAATTAACTTAGATAAAATGAGATATGGCGTAGGATTGACTACTGTTTTCATGAACCAAGAAGGAATTGAAATTATGGTAGTGACGCGAAAACAACGTTGGATCACCGAGTTCAATTTTAGCCTACTGACATCCACAAAATTGCCCGATGTTCGATTTTTGAAACTACTTGAGATCAAATTCTCAGACTTGCTCACCCAGTGCTTCTTTACAGCATGATCAGCATACAGACGCACAGACTGACACTGTACTTCACTGAAGTCTAAACTTGCTTGGTAATCCGATGTTTCTCTGAAGTGTTTGCTCAGACTTCATTCTGTCCCTTGCAACGCTGTGGGTATCAAGAACAAGCACTACTATTAAAATTTAGGTACAAATCAAATTTTCCACGAGTTATAACGAGATTTAAATCAAAATTTGGCTTTTTAGAGAGAGCTCAACCTCTTTCAAAAGAATCTTCAAAGCGCGTTAACCACAAACACTTCACATTGAAAGCTCGCCGCATAAGTTTCCTGTGAGCCAAACAGCGCGCATCCGCCGTAAGACCGACGTTGAGATTGGCGCAGTGCGCTTGCAGGATCAAGGACACGTGAGGGTCAAGAATAGACGCACCAGATTCCCTTATTGAAGCAACTGAGACATCCACAGGCTGTTAATTACCACGGCTTTTGTAACTCCGACAACTGTCTCGAGTGTAAAATAAAATGAATAATTATTCAAGTTTGTAATGAATTAATACTCAATACTTGGAGCTAGGTATAAGCCACGGTATCCCATGGTATAAGCAGAGAATGACGACCGATTTAATAATATTGAGCAACGCGTGCGGGACAGAATTGCGTGGGTGTTCTTTGCTCAGCTAAATGCACACTCAGCCCCGATAATTCCAGTGTAATGAAACCATTATAATAAAAACTAAAGAGACAAGATAATTTCTTTGGTTCAACGCACAGAACGTCAGCATCCTTCATGCAGGTAGCTTTTGTTAAAAAAAAGTTTACAACAACCTCGTAGTCAAACTTTAAAGTCCATTTAAAATCTTGAATGCCCTACAACTTGAATTCGGTTCGAGTTTTAAATGACCTCAACAACAAGCACACTGCTGCTTTGCAGACAGGGTAACAGGCTTTTTTATTTTCACGCAATTAATGATATTCTCGTGCGTCAAATACGGCCCTCAGATGTATGCCTACCAGAATATTCACCGATTCTATATATTTTTCACATATCTACACCTACAGAGGCAGGCCAAATTATCCATCCATTACAGCCCAAACAATCTCGGTAAGCTGTTGCACACACTTCCTTCATTTACTGACCTGGTCATAACATCGGCTTTGTTGTGATCATTTACAACAGCTCAAGACTAAGTAAATCAAATGCATCAAGAAACTATGTACTTTTCATTTCAAGCAGACCCAATCGGCCTTTTCTTCGGGAAATCGTCCTGGAAACCCCAGTTTTGTTATTGCAGAGCATCGAAAGAAGCACAGAACGAATTATTTTGTTTGTCGGTCACTCAATGAACGAAAACTTCTAATTTTGTTCATCAAGGTGACTCATCGCGAGCAACAGAGCAAACAGAAAATGATATCAAGAACTCAACTGCCATTCTGCATCTTCGTTCATTTTTTATACTACGTCATAAGCCCTCAAAAATGAATGTTGTGCAGGTAATTTCACTCAGACAATTCGGCCATAACATGTGAAATCGAAGCAAAAAGAAACATGTTTCCAAAGGCCGAACCAACCCAAGGCACTTCTAGAGTGCTCATTGGACAGCACAGTGCGCTGGCGGAACAAGGCACTTCCGCGTGCACGGCAGGAAAGAGGACGTGTGTTGGGGAGTCGACATTTGTGGTAATAGCCTACCTCTGAACACAGAAGGAAGACATGCGTCAGCTTTGAACTTCATTTCAATTCTTAAGGTAGCTGCAACTCCAACTCCACAAAACAGAAAGCATAGTTTGGGTTCGGTATGTTCGTCTCTAAGTGGAAAAGTGGATGACACCTGCAAACTATAATATAATTAATGAGGGATTCTCAGAAAACTACCGTGTCTTACAATATTTCTTTAAAAGGTTACGAAGAGGTTCAAGCATCCACTTATCTATCAGATCATGTTTAGTTATATATATCTATACAAGTACAAGGCTGCTAGAGAGGATATTCATCTTAAAAAATTAGTACAAGCCTTGAAAATAACTTCCCCCTTCACACCAGAAAGCAGACAACTCTACTATCTCAAGGGTTCAAGTAAAGTTTCCACTAATTTTCTGAGACAGTAAACAACGTGTTTTGAATGCACATAGATGCACGCCAGTGCGTGTTGTTGAAGCCCCAAAAGTGAGTCCCTCAGATCTCTTTAGTCAGCCCCTTGCTATGGCACATGTGAGCCACCCTACTTAAGGAGACCGTTCATTCTGTGTTGAGTCCAGAATATTATTTCAGGACTAGCGAATCCCGTTAAAAATGACGCAATTCAATATTTTTCTTGAATAAATTTTCCGGATATGGATGACAAACAAATATACAGGCTGTTAATTACCATGTAGATATAATGTATTCATTTTAAAAGTCCCCGAGGTAAATAAATATTCTTGTATTCTTGTGCACTCGAGAAACTCGTATCACAGATACGGTCATTAAGCATCCATATCAGCGTGGCAGAGAGACGGAAGAAGCGGACACCAAAGAAGTATAGAAATAAATAAATACACCTAGGGTATTATTAGGTAAAATTGGCGGACTAAAATTAACGGAGTAGTTCACTAAATTTGACCATAAAATAGCTCAAATTCAGTCTCATTATTTAAACGTGGTTGTAAAAAAAAGTGAATTCGTAAATTTAGTTCAAAACTATTATCTGAGATTATTAAATCTGACTCAAATTCCTCCTCGTACCTGGCAGAATGCTTTACAGACATAATTTTCTCCAATGAAAAAATAAATTCTGACTATTTCATTGACATGAATGTCTGAAAAGTTTCGCGGAAAGTGTACTAGATGTTACTCAGTTCTACCTATCATCTTTCCTTAGGTTGAACGGCTTGACGTGAGGAATCCACCAGTGCCAGTCATGAAAAAATTTCAAGAAAAATTACGCAAATTAGGAATGGATAACGTCCGAGACAAGTGTTGTAGAAGCATTGGTGGCATTAATATTGTGTACGTTAACTTGAGATACAGCTATTTTTACACGGACACTTGCAACAAATATATATTGCACACATAAGCTTGAAAAATGGCTATTTTACACGTCAACTTGCAAAATAACTTTTGTTGAACACGTGAACTTGTTGAATTTTAGGTTATTAATTATTTCAGGTAAGGCAAAACTCCATTTTGCCATAATAGAACTAATAAACTTATACAAAGAGAAAATGAGGTAATGAATACTTAACGTTAACGTCGCTGCTCGCTACATTGAAGTTTCAAACTCTTATGGAACAATAATAAAATAATTGATAAAAAAATAATACGTAGAAATTTTACCCATCATTTCCTTTAACTAATGAACACTGAATCCGAAAAAATTATTTCAGAATACATATTTCTGACATGTAACAAAATCATAAATTAATCACCGTTAATGCCGTCAAGTATAGTTGCACTTGATATAGTTTCGAAAGTTTCAACTACAGAATTTAAAATAATTTTAAGGGCAATTTGCTGCCTCTGATTTTATGGCACAAATTATGCATATGCAGATAATCTCTCCGACCGTTATCACTAATTTTTCATCGCACAATCAAAGCACTGGTCAACGAACTAATAAGATGAGATCCTGTTTTATATAATAAATTTCCCGTTATGCCAGGGATTTTAACAACTGTCGAAAAAAGTTTGCACAATACACACAAAAGGGAAAAGTGTTATACAATGTATTATTTATTTGCCTCTGACATGACCAAGTCGAATTAAGTTGTTACCGTCGAAATTTCATCGGGTAACACTTTCGTTCCTATACTAGCTACACCCCGCTTACATTAGCCTCGAGAGAGAACTGAGAAGTGTTGCCAGCATGTAGGCCGCAACCCAAAGTTGTGTAAACTTCTGTAAATACAGAAAAAAGTTCAATGAAACCATAAATAGAAACGAAGTGAGATAAATTTCTCAAAAGTGAGACTAACACGACATTCAAAGGCCCAGGAATTGAGATATGGTTTATACATTTTAAATTTTAAACCATTTTTCTCCTCGTATGTGAGAATAACTGCTCAGCGCTCACATTAAAATAGTATCGATCTGTTCCAAATCATTTCCATAGAAATTTGCTCTAAATAAAAATAATGTCGTTTCCGCACAAAACAGGGTTGTGCAATTCAGGAAACTGTTATCACCATAAATCAACGAAAAAATGGGGATGAGGGGAAATATCATCTCCAAAAACTGCACATACAGAAAAATCTCAGTAAACGAATGGCAACACTGACACCCGGGGAGACTTGCACTGCAACACTGAGTCACCAGACTACCGGACTGCCATGTCCATGGGAGGAGAAAAGGTGAGAAGGAGAGGGCCATGTGAGGGGGTGCACGGAGTGATTTGCCAAAAAAGGGTCTAGAGTAACCATGATTATCTGACGGCGGAGGTGCAGTCTGGCAGATAGGAAATTTACTCGCAAATGACGAATATATTTTCAGAATGCTATATCATTCAATGACAGAATACTGAGAATGATTACCGGAAGAACACACGGTGAATTGAAAACTGGATTGACAAATTATTTTACTATGAAACATGAGAGGAAAGATAGTAACATGGCACGAGTACCAGTTACATCAGAATGCAGAACGTAATATGGCACAACTAAAATGAAAAGAACGATGCCAAAAAAATAAATAAATACATTACAACTACCTGCACAAAATTTTTGGAGGATAAATTTGGGGAACAGTGTTTTGAAAATTTCTTAGTTCATATGGGCTGGTTTTTATAATTCCAGAAATTTATCGCGCAAATTATTTGTGGCGTAGAATTTAAGATTTCAAGGTTATGAAAGAAGGATTCCGAAAAACTCAATTAATTTTGAACATTCAAACAAAGAACCAATGATACATTAGTACTTTGTTTGCAGTCTCATACAATCATTAATTTTGCGATGCTTTTTTTCTGTTAGAGAATATTTAAGTTTTTCTTTGTTCGACGGGTATTTTCCACCATTCACATTTTAAAATTCTCAAATTTTCTTAAATTCAGAAGATATTATCTCACATATTTCTTGCATTCTATGTTTTTCTGATACTTTCTAACGAATGAAGACCTGAACGTCTTCTCTATTCGCTGGGAGCTTTGTTTTGTAGAAGACTGCTAGTTGTACATTAAAATCTTGACGAGTGGGAAGAATTTAGTTCTTCAAAAGTTTCTTGAATGCTGCAGAATTTATTTTGACACACAATATCTCGTGCTGCCGTTGATATCCCCAAAACAATGACTCGCATGAACTTGGCCCTTTTATCTCCATGGAGTGGAAGATCTCTCATTCAAACTCCGATAGGTTTAGATCAGACAATAAAATATTTCGTTCATCGTATTGCACTTGGAAAACACGTTTTTCGAATCTTAACTGAAATTTGAACCTGCACCGTGTTGCACAACACATCTCAGTTAAGCCCAATAACTTCTCCTTCCCTCAATCAGCTAACTACTTCAAAATGCAGCTGTTTCATCTTAACATAACCCCAAGAATGTGAAGAACTTCTTGATCTGCGTAATGCTACCTTCTCTTCGGCATTTTTCATTTTCTATGCCTCCATGTTCAGGTACATGCGCACCACCTGCCTAAAGCAGACGACCCCTCTCCCAGGCACCAGTGACGCGGTTGCACTTTTTTGAATTAAATTATACACACTGTTATTCATGCAGCCTTAGATAGCTTTTCCAACAACACCCACCACATCTTTCTGGACCATGGTATTCGTCTAGTGCAGCGGTTCTTGTGGGGAATGGCGGAGTTGTCAGGTGGGGAATTTCGTGAATTTGTTTCCACCCACAAAAAATCGATAGTATTTCAAAATCTAAAACATTACATCCAAATACTGACTTACTTTACAAATCACAACTATTTACAAACTGTTTTAATAACAAAAAAATATAATGAGGTGTGGTAAAAGTGACAACACTGCTGGGTGAGGAATGTCACAGATAAGTAATAGGAAGATGCTGTGGTGGGGAATAGAGAGTTTGCTCACTAAAAAGTGGGAATTGGAGAAAAAAGGTTAAGAACCACTGGTCTAGTGCATAGATTCCCAACCTTGACAGTGAATACCACATTCTTCATTCCTGTTCCCCCAGTAATGATAATAATAATAATTTTGTGCTATAATCGACATGACTTTTAGGTATACAATATACAAAAAATAAAATATAAATTAAAATGTTCATTTCTAATTAGGTGCCTTATTAGAAATAAGACACAATAGTAAGGGTGCTTAAGAAGGGGAACTGCAAACTGTTTTAGTTAGTTAATGTGCACCTCACTGGTATCATGGATGTAAGTTTTCAGTTGTAAATATCTCTCTATATTTTCATTACCCCTAAATTCCCTAGTGAGGTAAAATACCCACAGGCTGGGAAGCTATGGTCTAGTGGCACTCGGACCGGTGCCAATCCGCGACCGGTCTCTCGAACAGAAGCCTAAGATTTTAAAATTTGCACTTGGTTGATGTTGTGTTATTTATTTACGAAATAAATGTTGAATGGAAATTGGGAATCCAGTTCACGAGCGACCATCTGCCTTTGTGAGGCGAGTTAACAGAAAAAGCATCACGAATACAAACTAGTCTCTTAATATTGAATGATTTATTTGCAAACGAGAGGTAAATAAAATAACTCACAAAATAGCAGATATACTTAGTATTCATTATACATTAGAACTCCTGAAACTTAATTCTTGCTATAGTTGACCATCCTCAAACACTACCAACTCCATCTTCAACTGGAACATGTTCATAGCCAAAATTTTATCTTCATTTTTTTTAACATGTTATATTGAAGTACTGTGCATTACCATTACATGTTCTCTTAGTAGCATTATTTCCATTACCTTACAGAAGAGTTTTTCAACTGAGTACACATAATATGTTCAATAAAAGCATCTAGTTGAAAAAGAAAACATGCAAATTTAAATTTGTTTGATGAACGCAGAATTCTTATGAAAAAGATGAAGGTATGGAAATTAGTGTTTTAATGGGTGAATATAAGGTCGGAAGTACAACTCTCCTAAGCCTCAGCACAAAGAAGGAAGATAACCATTGAAACCTGTACAAACGTCTATGCATAACAGTTCTCCAGCTTATGAAACATAAAACAGGTCATGCGGGTTATCACTAGATCGGTAAATGAAACGCTCGGTAAACAAGCCACGCCACCTAATATTAATGAGCATTATTGACACAGACTATATATTATATAAGTGTCCTGTGTTATTGAAAACTGATCAAAGGTAGCCCTAGAGTCGCTGGGAGTATGCCTTTCTCTAAAAATTTAAAACTGAGATGTATATTGAAGGTCCATCAATCAAAATATAAGCCATTGGCAGACTACATTATCTAAATCTTTGAAAATTAAACACACAGTAGCTGAATGGTTGCATTTTATAATTTACTTTCATAAAGCGATTATCTAGACAGTTGCTCCTGAAGGCAATTATAGGTTGTAAAAATGTACCTCGTGGTACATTCATTAATTTTGAAAAAATAAAAGTTTGTCGTTACAATTTATAACTATCCTTCAAAATGCTTCTTACGTCGACTTGGCATATACAGCATAAGCTTAAGATTCTTTATCTGAAGTTCCCTTGTTTCTTCCCATAGTTTTGATTCACTACAAAATTGTATTCTATAATGAAAGTAATAATTGATTATAAATCCCCAGTATTTTTGCTTGAATTTAAATTGAATATGCAACTATATATAAGAATTGTACTGAATCACGGCTGGAAAATCGCAGAATCCAGGGTGAGCACGGCAGACATCACCACCTCGTCCCGTCGCGACACGCAGTCCAGTCACAGCACAGCGCCTGAACAGATGGTGCTACCTTGGAGGTACGTCCTTGTGGGTCGTCGGAGCGTAGGATGGAGGACATGACCCATCAGGAACTGGCTTTCTTGGTGTTTTTTTTATAAATTTAATCTCCGTGTTTATCTTTGATTCCTTGTTGAAATGCTGGCGAAAATATTCGTAGTTTTCGCTGTGTACTTGCTCATTCATTTGCGATCTTGTAGTAATTCAACAGTTTCCGGACAAGTTAAGGAAAGCGAATTTCAGAAAAAAAATTTCGAGGTACATCAGATATTTTCTGAGGAGTAAGCTGCTTGTTAAATAGATGTTATTTTTGATTAAAATTGAACGCTGTTAACACATGTTGTCTTTTGACCGCAAACATCCCCAGATATCACCAGTACGATATCACAATAGAAATCATGTTTTTTTAACTTGCTTGAACCTACTGCATGTGAGTTTTTAACTTGTAAATGCGTTGATTAAAGGTACTTCTATGAAATATTCCCTATCTGCGAACATGTCATAAAAAGTTATTCATTTAAGATTCTCAAACACGTTGAGAAAAGGCTCAGCACATCCGGCCTCACGAATGAAAATTTCTTCATTTCTTCCTCAGGGAAATTTTTCCCATTCAATAAATTTTGAAACACTTCCTCCAGAGGGGAGAAACCAGCAGTAAAATACCTTAAAACGTTGTAGTGCAAGCCATTGCAATACTACAATCAACATTGTGTACGTTGCACTACCGATTAGTTAAATTCAAAGTAAATTGTCTTTTTGCCTGCATAATGCGGGAAACTTTCAACTCCATCATTATCGAGGCATATTAATTAAGACGGGAATTTCGCGTTTAATTAGTCACAAATTGATTGTTTCTGAAATTTAAGTGATTGGCTTCGTATTCTTGACTTTTACAAGAGAATATTTATCATTCAAGTTTCCACAATTTCGCTCTTTTCTGGTTATGTCTGGGTTATCCATCAAGATATATAGTGAAGCTGTCCCTGGTGCAGGTCCTTACTTAACTTCTGATGAGATTGGAATGAAACTTACATCATCGTCATGAACATGACTTCCATAAATTATGTCACGTATAATGTTATTTAAAGATAAAATGGATCAACCATTACACTTTTCAATAAGTGATTCTGTGAACATTTCAACCTAACGATTTATGCCTCTCTGTACCGATCGAGAATTATGAATTGAATTTATGTGCTACGCTGAATTTTTCCCCCAAAATTAAACGTTTGATTTTTCATATGTAAAGCAGGAAAAAAAAATTATTCGTATCCACTTCATATCCACTTTTTTTTTGACAAACCTCCTTTAATATCAAACTGCATTGCGAAACCTCTGCGCATAGGTTTATACTTGAGTAAAGTTCAGTTTCAACTTCTGATAAAACATTATTGAGGCATGTCATTATCGTTATTTTGTGATCAATAAATTCGAAGAAAGAAAGATTACGTGCGTTGAGAAAAAATCGTGATAAACTCAACATTACGCAAGAAAATCAGTATATACGGCTGCGCAATTGAAATTTAACGAGGCGCTAAACTAATATCAACAAAAATTTAAGGGTTATGCATTAGCTGGTAGGTTTGTTCCGTGCTCCGTGGATGATCATTCAGCAAAACTTTCAACAATTATTTTGAACTTCAAATATAACCACCAATTCCATTTCATAACGTCATATTCATTCAGAGACCAAATTTTCAAAAACTACACGGCTGTTTATTCCAGATTTACGATACTGATAATGTACCTCAAATTATATTGTAAACGTACTTTGAATTTTTCCGAAGATGTACTTCCAAAGCTATAAATATCTTTTCATGTCTTACATGATTCGATCGTAGAAAAAGATTACAAACAAAATTGCAATGACCATCTTCTTACTGTGCGAGAGTAACGTCAGCCTGACCACACATGCGCTTGCGTCATGGGCTTTTGTTTTTTTATTAATGACATTTTAATTGCTGTTGAAACAGAGACGTGAATAATGAATTCACAAGACGTATGTAAGATGTTGGAAATGTGTTGCCAGGTGAAGCAGGCGTGGGTCGAGAGTTACACTTGAGAGTAAGAGAGTGAGTGATTCACTCGCGATCGCATGAGTCACATGCCGTACTGCTCGCACACTTGGTGCGTACGTTGCAACTGCACACGATTTTGTGCCGTAAACAGGCCATATTGAACATTTCCAGACTTTTCAGGTACAAACTAGATTTATCATAGCCCACTACGCATTGTCTTCCATTTCATAATTAAGGCTTATTTGTTTTCTTAATAAGGTTATACAGATGAATGCTATGTGCGTATTCATCACGTGTCCACATTTATAAAACACTTGCGCACCTTGCTTAGGGTAATTAGTTTTCATATTCTCAGAAAGAAGACAATGGACTGCTTGCGTTGCTGCAGTCCAGCACAGTTGACAGTTCTGAACATGGTCCACATTGTTGATAAAATACTGAGTTGTCAGAATAAGGCCAGTGAATAAATTATAAAGAAGTAACTTTACATGTAGCTCATGCCTTTTCCTCTACAATTACGATGAATAATTAATATTAATAGATGGACTAACTAATCAATGCAGATAGTCTCGTACATGAAAGTTTAATAATCCTATTATCAGGAAGTTCACGCACGAACAATTTTCTTTCAAGCAGCATCAGCAATATGACAGACCAAATTATTCATTGCGATTACAATATGGATGAGTTTTTTTTAGGCAGACGTATATCAACACTGTTGATCGAAAAAAATACGAATAAAATTGCCCATTCATTTCCAAATTACCCGTTTGTTTATCGATACAAGAAATGTTTTACAAAAATTGGATTTGAGAGATTTCTTAACTTCTTAAACGTCTTTAATTCCTAAGCAAACCATTAGAGGCGGATTCTATCCGTTCCAAGGGTTAATGCTATTATTGAGAGAAACATTATGTATATAATTTCATGGATATTTTACCTATTTGCATGAGGATTGAATGCTTGTAAATACTTTAAATATTACTGGAAAATGTCTCGAAGTAGTTTCGCAAACAGTTAAAGAAATAAGAAAAAACTCTGCTGAACAGACTAAAATAACGTCCAAAATAATTTTTAAGTAATGAGAAAAGGTTGGTCAGAAGTAACTTGCAAAAAGCATAACACAGACACGCACGTTAAAAAGAAATATACACGTAGAAATGAATTTCAAAGCTTGTTCATCATACAATTCATTCGTGAATCCTAAACTCAGAGATAATTTGTTCGTTCATACTAAACCCATTTTGCGCTTATTTTCGTTTATCTATTTGTATTTTGGGATACAGAAACGTGTGGCTCTTACTGGGGTAGCGATCAATGTATTTCTGAAATAGTCAGCAGGTGTACTAATTTTATTTACGCTAATATCTAGTTATTTCTTATTAAAAGTTCAATATTGACGGTCGCAGAGCGTTTAGCGAAATGTAATCGTCATGATGACCTTCAAGTTTCGTTTTAGTACGAAAAAAAATGATACACTTCATCCTGCTCCTTCGAACTGAGGACTGTATTACTAAATGTGGTTAAAAAATAAAAAAAAAGCAATGACTTACAATGTAAAAATGAGCTAGTTGCTAATTTTCCGGTAAAATTACCAAAACCTCAAGTTATAGTCTAAGAACAACAAAACATTTTAGCTTTCTCATTTCCTTTAATAAAACGTGTTTTCGAGTTACTTTCTCATTGGAGAGAAAAATTTCATATTCACGATATTGAAAAATTGTTGTAGTCTGCCGAGCAGTTGTGTTATTAGTCTCTATTCTTGCTCGTTACAATATCTGCCTTTCAATGCTGCTACAAATCAAGAGCTTAAACTTATCTTCAAAAGAAGTTCAAAGCGTCTTGAACAGTTTTTACCATAGTGAGAAATAGATTTTGACTAGAATGTTTTTTTCTGAATATCGCCACGTTTTTAATAAATCTACCAACAGGCAAAACTTACCTCGTACATTCAGATGGTTCCTATTTACAGTGACGTTAATCCTTCATGGTTCTTTTAATGAAAATAAATTGAAGTTCACACTAGAGCAGTCACACTCAAGCAAAAACTACTTTGTAGAGGAAAACATGAATATTTCCCACAATAATATGTAGCAGGTTAGCAGATATCCTCTTACTAGATGCTATAGAAACTCTTGAAACTTTTTACAGACATTTTCTTTCTGACATAAATAATCCTTCTTAAACCTGCACTTGACAGGTATCGTCCCCTCTGTCGATGTGTCCTAGGATAAAAATAAACAAACGAGATGATGTTCTTGACAACTTAACACTGTCGTTTGTGATAAGTGTAGGGCTTCTCAGAGAACCATGTCAGCATCGTACTTTTGCGTTACGAATTTATTTTTAAAAGCTACTAATTATTAAATTTAGGGCTTATCAAAGATAAGCCCATGTGCAGGAGTTTCGTCTTTACTACGAGGTTCCTTCATTCATTGATCGAAATCATGTTATCATTAAACTTTAGTGGGCAGTATTACGGCAGTGGCTATAGATTTAATTCGACAGTTCTCTTACAATAAGTTACCTCCTCTCTTCCAAGTCTCGACTAAACTTCACAAAAAGAACTAAGCATAAAACAAATTTTATATTATTCAAGTAAGCATAATTACTTAATAATGAGATATCACATGGAAACAGATAATCTCAAGTGTTCCTCGTAACAAAGAAGTGATGCTGAGTCTGAAACAATGAGGAGCCATCCTCGTGTAGTGGATGGTTCACAGGACGCCAAGTCGTGGCTAGAGTGAAGACATGTAGTCAACCAACCATTAATATGATAGTTTGTTAAATGATCATCTTTATTGTTTCGATCTCAAGGATCTGGTAGTGGAATCCTATTGCTTATTCCCTCTGTTTAATGGGTAACCAAGCATACCTAAAATTATGTGCTGCTGCACATAAGGATCCGTAGTTCTCAGGACCATAGAATTTTTCAAGCCAAACAATTTTTTCATTATGCTACTATTTACCAGGGCTCTGCATTAGTACGTTCCAGTGGCAATGCAAACTAAAACTTTTACTTTTACTGAAAGTGAATATTGAACAATAGATATTCTACACGGCACGTAAACTGCTTTCTATTAACGTAGATAGTGATATTTCATTTTTGTGTACATTTGTATTTCGATGGAAACCGTGGTTGTCGGTAATCTACGTTGGCTTTGTGAAAAACTAAGACGTATAATGCACGTCATACGTGAATTTACCCCACTGAACTGAAGAAGTGTGCTCTGCTTGGTTAGCAGAGGATTTTTCCTTCAACAGACGCGATCCATGAAGAGAATTTTAACCTTAGAGTTTTTCGTACCGACGAAACATAACGCATAAAATGAAGGTTAATTCGAAAAGCCTACCGTAATATTTTCCAGGAGTTTGCCTGAGTCTCCTTGCAACCAATTATCACAAAGTCGGCGGTTTGTTTTACGTCTTCAAGTATACTCTTTCTTCTATTCTTTGAGTATACTCAAAGAATAATAACACGGCATTAGGTACGATCCTGAGCCGAATATAAAGCACTCCATCAGAAGAATTGGATTAAAAATTTTAGTCTCCGTAATATCAAATCGTGTGTCCAATATTTAATCGCTCTTAATGAACTCAAAATTGCTCTTGTGGACTGTTCATCGGTCAACTGAAATTGTTGGCTCTTCGCTGATTCACTGTAAGTTAAAATAGTATCTTGGAAGTTTGAGATTCTTAAACAATTTCGTAGTCATTCATCTGTAATGTTCACTTCAACTTGTGTGAATGCGGAAAAAGAAAAAGGATGGAAAATTTTAACGGGGCTGAAACTAACCACTCGTGTCCAGCACGAGTAGCAGGTTCACTTCACGAATAAACATGACCCACATGCTAGACAGACGTAAGTTTAATCAAAGCTAAGTTTGAAAAGAGTACATCTCAATCGCAATTTATTTTGTCAGAGCTTTTTTAGAGTATAAAGTGTTGATTGGCATTATGAATAATCTCAGACGCTCAATATATTTTATTTTTCATCAGGATAAAATTTCAAAGGATTCAAGAGCAAATTTCAGACACCCTAGTCTCTTCAAAATGGGTCTAAAATTTACATACTTCAGCAGCAGTCGTGGCTCATTACGTCAAACTAGCTTCGCTGGACCTAACTTCGCTGAACTCTCCGAAGGCGGCGTTGATTTGTTGTAATAGTATTTCGTCAATACGAAGGTTAGTTGACGCAACCCTTATTTGTATTCAAGTAACGTTCGCTACAACTCAGAGCAGGATCTTACAGATGAACATCATTGCGTAAATGATAGACTCTTGGTTGCGTATGAAAAAATGTTGACGCATTTATGTTACAACGAGCTTGTTCGCATCAACGCGACACTCGTACTTGATTTGGCAGTTTGTATGCTTAAAAAAAAGCCTTAAATATGAGGGCCCAACTTCTTAATGGGTACTTTGCTACTACAGTTAGATTTATTTGTAATTTGAGTACTAAACCAACAAATAATAGCAGTGCTTTTCTTGTAGTGGTTTCGAGTTTATATTATCGTGACGTCTTATTTTCCAATTTTTAAAGATAATTCAAAAAAAAAATTTCGTTCATTCAAGCACTATGGCTTCTCCTGTGTGCTGCAGTGATAGTAGAATATTCGAATTCGGCTAAATAGCAACCTACTTAGCCGAGCGGTATGAGAATTTTAACTTTAAATTAAAAACTGCCTACGCAACATTCTACAGAGAAATCTCTCACAGAGAAGTATAACTGCATTCTAGGTTTTAACTTTCCCACTTGACACCTCACGTCGGAGTTCACGTGTGACGGCAAGTGTGCATTACACCTGCTGCGAATTAGCCGTCGCACCTGCCCTCACCTGGGGCCGCGGACTATGTGGCACCATACTGCGTCTTGGTGTTTAAAGTGTGAAAAGCTCTCTAGCGTAACTTTCAATCACAAAATAAGTACGAAGATCATCGTGGGTTGAACTATCATGAAAACTGCGAACATGAACGCAAAATTTTAGCTCAATTTCCTGTATTTGTCTTGAGGCTACAGACTTGCTGCGTGGCGTTGTGCTGTTCTAGCTCACTACTCAGCACGACCAACACTGCGGTCCAAACTCGGTTCGGTTAAGTGTTGGCATCTCTTTTTAACAGCATTTAATGGTCATGGTAATACTTGTGTGCAGTGGAAGTATGAAATAACTGTTTGTTTTGATATTCAAGGGGCAGAAACACCAAATTTGATCATAGAACTCCCATCCTTAGAATTTTGTAACCGCTTAATGTGAAGCACGACCTGTTCAAGTGATGTCAATCTTAGGACCCATTCTGTATTCAGGTGTGGAAGACGTTTCTCGAGAACTTAATTAAAAGAACAAAAGGCTTGGTGAAATATTAAAAATGCTTTTTCTCAATTAAAATGATAACACTGATGTTCCCCCGTCGTGTGCACATCACTTTTTCCAACTTCAGCAAATGACCTTCTGTATTGTGTTCTTTCGAGAACTCTTTGTGTGGTAAAGTATTTAAAATTTTGTCAATCCTTTGCAGGCGTTTTTCTGAGATGATTTTCAAATTCTCTATTCTAGAACTTTGGTGTCAGAGTTCAAATGATAATATAACTGACCGCTCTGATAGGGTATGATTCCAACCTCAATAAAGTGCACTTCTAAAGAAAAATTCAAATAACTGCTCGTCAATTGTTTACTGCCGTGATACAGCGATTTTACTCAACTATTTTGTTGCAAAATATTTTTGTCTGAAATAATTTAGTCTGACGTCTCTTTGCGCTTTTTCCAACAAATCACCATGAATAATTTTAAAAAGAATGGATAGTTGAATGATTTGACTAGGAAATCTTCAGCTAGGAAAATTTCAACCAGTGCTTCCGCACATGCAGAGTTTTAATGCCAAAATTCCAGAATCTTGACTATTTGCTGAAATGAAGGGGTGAAGAAAACGTTTTTCCAATCGTATTCAATACTCACAATGTGCCATTGGAAAATATCCTTCTTTAAAATACATGTGCAATTACCGAACTAGGAGAGTGAAGTAGTTAAGCTAGTGGAATACCACTCTAGCATTTTCTGAAATTGTTGTATTTTTTACCGTATCCTTGCTACAGTTAAAAGACTGGAGACTAGACGGCGTAATTCTCTTTTACACAATTAACTCGCATCTCTGCCACAACATTAATACTTGCCTGGTAAAAGTCACGACTCTTGTCAGAGTTAGAGCGCCAATTTTGGAAACTAGCTTACATATAAGCTGGATGTTGCACTAGATTGCTTCCGAAATCACGAACAAATGCATTTTAATAACTTATTCATGACTTTAAAGTGAATATTTATCGTCTAAGTTCCCACCATTCCTGTTATTTCAGCATGGGTGGTCCAAATAAACATAAATCATCACAAAACAAAAGGACTCATGCGTCACCTTCCATTTAAATGGGATGACGACATCCTTGCTCTACACACACTCCCCCAACCATCACAGGACTAGTGTCGGAGTGGCACTGGGCTCAAGTGCGCCAGGTGTGTGTCAGGAGAAGGCTCAGGTCTTCCATAGAAGGAGCGTTCGAAGGCAAGGCCATGTGGGCTAAAGCAACGCAGTCGCGCGGCTCCTTTCCGACGGCTGATTCACACCTGTTGTGCACCCAAGCGTCGGGACGATAATGCTGGGCATTGATACACTGGAAATGAGAGTAAAATGCATTTTTTATTAAATATTTTGAACAAGTTGCAATTCTCGCTTTTGTCGAACACATGAGCTTTTTTATCCACATGAAACTTATACACTAGATCAAAAGTTTATTTTCGGGTGCTTAAGCGTCTCTCCGTGCTAGGAATGATAAGCACGATCAAAAATTGATGTCATTGTATTTTATCAAAATTTTTCAATTGTCTCATGACTTTATAGACTGTGAATCGATGCGAACTCAACAAGTACGGCCTCAAAGCTAAATGTTTATTTAGAGTCTCGGGACACGACCAACAATACCACAATGCCATAAAATAGATAATATATTGCTTAATAATAGCGAGAACCATCTTGGACGGCGCTCAAATAATGAGCTGGACAAACAACAGCCACCGCAAGCGGCTTGTTACAGTCACCCTCCATATCAAGATCCTACTGAGTGGTGACACCATGCACCCCACTCGTGGACAAATATACTTGAAGCTGTGATAGATTGGCAGGAGAGTAATGACGAGTAGTGATGTGATCTGTAAATGAAGTTTATATATGGTGGTCGCTGCAGTATGCTTGTACTGCATTTACAACGTTTTTAATTAGTACGATTTCTAGTAATGAAATGAGATCAATATTGGCATCAACATAAAGTCTCCGCGTTCAGTTACGGACTGGAAAATGTCAGCAGCTGGATTTTCAGTATAAACAGTTCATTTTTGTGAAGCTGAACCATTAACAAGACAACTTTGCTTTCTTTTTAAATTTAATAGCATGAATTCCCATATTTGACGAACATACCATATATGGTATCATAACAGCCGTTTTCATGAGGAATGATTGAGAGACAAACATGAAAATGTATGTCCGTTTTTCAATTAGTGTAAGTTTGAAAAAACTGGTTAGGAAAAAAATATAGGCGCATTGACGACAGAGGACAGTCTCCACTCACATTATTAACACATGAGCTTAGGCTTTTGTGTTAGCCTCGTATATCGTTGAAATATTTTTTGAAATTGGGAGCTGCTTTTCAATCACTCTGTATATGTATTTATACGTTCATCCATTTACACACAACAGTTTTTGCTAAATTTCTTTTCAAGCGACTTTACACCTGTTTTTATATACCTTTTTTCTATATTCTCTCTATGTTATTGTCAAGCATTTTACTTAAATGAGAAACCTCATGAAATTGCTCTGTGAGTGAAAGCGTGCTTTTTTAGACAGTTCACTCATTTCTATTTATTTTTTCATGCTCGCTCGAAAATGTTTTCTTGAAAATCTGCCGTAACAAACAATTCTAACATTATTCCTTGATGTCAAGACTGCCAAAGCTTATATGTCAATGTACGTGTAAACTGTTAAGTGTTTTGACCCCCCAAAGTTCATCCTCTTTATCTGTATTGCTTTCATGAACTGCCAAACACTATTTAACTTCCATTAACTAGCTGTAGGATACATTTTTAGATTTTTTCCCTCAGTTTTTGTACAAGCATTTAACTGGACCGTCATGGCAGCTATGTATGTTTATCAATTGAAGACATTTGCACCAACACTTCTCAAAAATAATGTAATTTTATATTATGTGCTAACCTTATAGGAAATTATTGTTTTCTTCTCTTATTCATGTCCTAAAATGATCTTGTTAGCCATGTGAGGTGCAATTTATTATTTCTTACGCAGCAATCAATTTATTATTTCTTAACAACTACCATCGTCGCCGAAATACAACTGGTAGTGGGTGGAAGTTATTTTGATTCTACGCTTGGTGGTACAGAACGTAGCGAAACATTATCGAATAAGACAAACGTACGCTTGGTGCCAGTTGTACCGTTTAGACATCGTAAGAATAAATTGTTCAAAAATGCAGCTCCAGTGACCCAAAAATATAAGTGAGTCGATAGTGAAAAAAATAGGTAACACTCGCATATTAACACACAGTACCCAGTCAGCCTTTCGATCTCTTTCAGCTAAACAGTTCGCTCGCCCGCTTTCAGGAAACTCCAGAAGTAGAGTAAGTGGCCAAAAAAATGAAATACTCGATTGAGACTTGAAATCAAGGTTCATTTGTTACAGTGAATGAAGACTGTTTTCTAAGGTATTTTTTCCCAGACTTCTCCCTTTCTTTTTGCAACCAGGTCTTTTCTTGAAATGACCGTATCAAAAAATCCAACTATTGTATTTTTTTGTCTTTCCTTGACTCATTTGCATAGCTATTATTCAATCATGTATGAATGACGTAAATATTAGAAAATGAATCTATTCTAAAGCGTTTTATACATTAACCCTTCATGAAAAATATTTTTTCACGGATGCCCCTACGACAGCTATGGCAGCGGGTTACTATGTTTGACAATTATCCAGATAAGAATCATTGAATTTCTTATTTTGTTATTGTAAGAACTGATTTAGCGAGTATATAAAACTATAGCGATATTTAGTTTTAGAAGCTCATTGAGGGTTATTCGGAATTCAAACACTAGAACGCTTCGTGCTCCTCATAGCCGTGTGGCTTTAGGACCTGCCTCCGTGAAGGCAACGAGGGTTCGAGTCCCGGCGTTGGTGGCGATTTCTCCGTTGGGTATAGGAGAAAAAATTCTAAGCACAGTACCCCACTCTACCCAGGTGTCTGAAATGGGTACCGGTCTTGACCGGGGGAACGCGTCATGGTGTTAGTTGAAAGACATTTGAAAAACCAATGTACAAGGTGAGACGCATCAGGCTTGAATTGGAAATAGAGCATCCGTAGATGCCGATGTTTGTTTTTCGCCTGCTCTTACCTCGAGACTGCGCAGTTACTACCAACAGCTGGCGCCACTACCAGCCATTTCGTTTTCAACAACAGTTGTCCATGACGCAGGACTCGTACAAATGGCTCTTGCAGTTTGAATCGTTTTAAACTCAGCACTCGAGCACTCCCTATGTTAGTGAACACCATTAGCTCTGTATTGAGAGCTGACACTTGCCGTAAAATTCAGTTTCACTATATTTTGGATCATCTTAGATTTTCTCTTGCGTCGACCGAGCATCATAGTGAAGAGCTAATTTGCAATACCGGAGCAATCTATTTTTTCAACTACTTCCAGCACTTAACTATGTGTTAAAATATCACAGGTATAGTTAGAGAAATTGAATAACTAGCTCTTTGACTCCTTTTTAACATTCAAATCTAATCTTTCCAAAAAAATACTTTGCTGTTTGTCTGCCGCCGTAATGAGATTTTAGCAATCATCGTTCATAAGGCGTGAAAATCTTACGCTTCTCCAAGGCGCCGGAGTTTTCATCAGTTTCTGGCGACATTATCTAATCTCGCAGGAAATGGAGTTAACGAGTAAGCTCTGCTGTGTGAGCTAATTTATCTGTGTACGCTCAGCTGCTTTTTTTTGTTTGCTCTTGTTCATCCAGGGTCAATCCATATATGTCATTTTTCACCTGGCAAATCTGATGCTTCAAATAAACGAGTTTGTCTTACAACGCTCGTTCCAACAAATTTACTGTTCTGGTTACCCTGTGTTTTATTTCACACCTAATTTCTCGCTTTCCTAAAATGAGTAGAAGCAGCAAAACGAGTTTTTCAGAGAAGTGGAAGAACTTTTCAAGTAATTCTATCCAGATATTCCGATCGAGAGCGAAACCTACTTGGAATTTCTCAGCTTCGCTATAACAAGCAGTGCCACATTAAACGCTTCTTCACAGACCGTAAATGAGCTCAACCGAAAGAAAATGTCTACTACGAATCCATCCAACCTACTAAGCCGTGACTTTTTTCAAGTTTCCTTCAATGCCACTTGATTTCTAGATTTGTCTATTAGGAGTCATATTTGTGGCACTCAATTATATCTCTGATACTCGCCCACCTAGGAAATCGCTCGTGGTTGATCAGTTCAACACTGGGTTAGGTTGCACATTTTACCTGTAATTCATCCGCCAGATGTTGAGCACAAATAACATTCGAACGAAGTCTTACATCTCCCATACTAAGAAAAATATACCTCTTTACAGCAAACATAGCTCGAGTATTTTCAAATTTTTTTTCATCCTGTATTTGAAAAATAATTGTCAAATATTTTTGGCCTACATCGCAAGATAATCGTGAACTACAATTTCTTACATCACGTAAAGTTCAAATAATTTTTTTGGTAAAACCGCAGCACACTATGCGGAACGACTGATCACTAAATACTCAAAATACAGCGCGGCTCCGTAACAATTCATGTGCAAGAGAGGACCAACAAAATCGGAGTGATTAAAAAAAGCAGAATAAATTCGATCCGTCACCTAAATAAAATAAACAAATTCATACTTTTCCACAATAAGACCAAGGTTAAGAACACACTGAGTCTGCACCTAGGTGATATATTAATATAAATTCAAAATAAAAATTGTGATAGAGAAACAAAAGGATGTGTCCAATCAACTCTTAACAGAAAAAGAAAATAATCTTAGGTCAAGCCCGGGAAGAGTTCAAAAGAACCGCAGTCGAACTGGTTCGAACCGGCTACTTCTGAAGTGTCAGACGTAGGTGAATGAATAGACTCGTAGTCTGAATCAGAGCTATACACCGGGGATGGAGAGAAACTGTTGCTCGCAATAAGCTGCTGCTTCTTCATCGATGCGCAAAACTCTGACACAGATGACAGGAGCTTTGACTGCACTGCGGTTTCCTCCTCCTCCAGAGAAAGCAGGTCGTCCAGGACCGAAGGAGTGGCTGGGGGAAAGGCATAGGTTCGTTGCTCAGGAATGGTCGCGGCCGGAACAGGATTCACAACCGTTGGCTTGTTGACCTTCGCAGTAGGAATGCTCGGCCGGGAGGAGCTGACTTGCTCCAAGATTTCTGTTAGTTGCTTCAGCAATTCATCGTCAGAGTCCTGAGTTTCATCTCCATTCTCAGGCGTGAAGACTTCTTTGGTTTCAGAGGACGCTTTGGGAGGAGGAGCGTTAATACCAGTGACTAGGGTTTCAAAAGATGGGAATTCGTTGCCAATTAAAGTAGTTGTGTAAGGAGTAACATAACTTTGAGCGTACTCGTTGGGTTTAGAATAGGTGCAAGTAGTTACTGGAGTACTCGAAGTAGCTAAACTATTCTGTTCTGATTTTACGGAATGCAATTGTGTCGAGACAGGAATGTAAGCAATTCTTTCAATAACTCTTTTATTCGACTGTCCTTGGATAGCCGTAATAGGGACTGCAGCGGTTTGACTGAAGACTGAGATAGGAGCTGTAACTGTGTACTGACGAGATGCCTGAGATTCACCGAGAGAACGGGTGGATGCATGTGACTGCTGGACGGCAAACACGCCACAATTAGCATCAGTATCCACAAAGAGACTGCCTCCATTGACTGTGCCATCATCCACGGCTGGGATTTGAGTTCTGCTGACTCAACACATTCAACGGAGACAGGGACACTGGTGCCAATCTCGGCAGATTGGTCACAGTCTGAGTCACTGACATCCATGTTATTCTCTACAAGAAGGCAATCAGGCACAGAATCTTTCTCATCATCTGATACCTTAACATCTTCCATTACAAGCTCCTCATAATCTTTAAAATCAAATTCTGCTTTTCGTTTTAGACCTTGAGAAGGATTAGTGTACTTTAAATTTTGACATTGACATGAAGCTAACTTTTTCTGCAGAACAGAATTTTGCTTCTCTAAAGTAGTATTTTTCTCCAACAATGCTTTAGCATAATCTGTGACAGTTTTCAAGTTTTTGCTCATTTCATCAAGCCTATTTTCCATGGCATCCATTTGCAGTTTCTTGCGATCTCTTGCAGTCTGGGCAGCCACTCTGTTCTTCAGCTTCCTGCAAACAAAAAATAAACCATTCATATATATGCACAGTATTAAAGAATAAATTGAAAGTTATGAAGATTACATTAGAAGTTAGTTCAAGCCTCCCTAACTGCTAAAAACAAAAGCATTCCAAAGAGAGGAAGGCGCCGTTTAGTATGGAGAAGAAGGAATGCAGCATCTATGCAGCAGGGGCATAGAAACAGCAAGTTGAAAAAGAAGTTCATGAAAAAAGATAAAAGTTGAAGAAGAAAGTAGTAGGTGCTAAAAAACAGGACAGCAGTGAACCAAAAAAATGTAATCTTAACATAAGACATAACTTTTTGAAATAAAAGTTAGTCTATCCAACTCTCATTCAGGCCATCACACATTTTCCCCTGAGAGTGCCAATTCATAGTTATAAAGAAATAAGATGACTTATTTCAGAGCAAGGAAGATTACAAAGTTTTGAGACAATGAAAGAAAAACAGGCCTAGAAAGCTCCGCTACACCGCAATTCCCTGAACTTGGAAAATGTTTAGAGGGATCATTGCCATGATGTACAGCACAATGACAACCTCAATAATAAACATGAATACAAAAAATCAAATCTTTTTACAATGCTCAGATGAATTCTGTGAATGCAGTGCTTACACTAAGCATCTCACCTTAATACAAAAGCTATCATTTTCTTGATCACTATGACATCAAGGTTTCCACCAAGTATAAATGAAACAAAAACATAATTTTACCTACATGCAAGCATTTCAAAGTTCATACTAATAGAGCAATAACATATTTTAAACACTTTTTGCCTGCTTGTGAATCCTGAATGGAGAGATACAAAAAAAATGAGCTTGTATCACTACAAATAATTTACAATTTTCTAATCCCATTAAAAGCAATTTTGAAAAGTAACAAAAATGGATCATGATGTATAAACTCAAGAAAATGGGACACCATTGCAGAAGCTCTGTTTCTATTCTGGATACTTCACAGACCATTATTTATACTATTTAAATTAGCTCATGACTTCCTACTCACAATAAAGGCAATCTAATGATGGCATGGAGAATAGACCATTTAGTGTATATGACAAAAAACTTGGAGAATCTATGTTCAAGGTGTTTACTTCTTATAAAAGAAATCTGTGTTCAAAGTGCTCACTCCCTATACATGGAATCTAATGATTAAAAATATTAGAGGTTATAATCTCATACGAACAGCGGTAGTTTAAACTTCATAGCAACTTCCTTATTGATAGGTCACTTTAAAATTTACTCAGACTACTCCATCATGCCTAACTTGGATAGCAGCTTAGCAAGAACTGAACGTAATTACAATCAAAGTAGAGACAATTTATTTACAAACAATAACACAGTTGCATGGCAAGAATTATACTCGCATACAGAACAGTACAAAAATAAATAAAACTGCTCTACAAACAAATTAAATTTATTCTAATATGAAAGTGAATCACACCACCAGCAACCAATATTGCTGTATAAGTCCATGCCTCATCAGCCGATCATTTGAGAACATGTTTGGCAATATTTACATTCACATTACTAAAGAGTACTCCACCTTCATTGCAGTTAGAAGTCAACAAAAACCTAATTAGCTACAAGGATGTTTATAAATCTCACCTGCGCATGATTTTCTGTTCCAAACTGAGATGATCCAATCGTTGCCGTTTTCTTTGAGGTTTCAATTCCATTGCTTTAACGTTAGAAGGTTCCTCCTTTACGATATCTTGTAAATTTGACAGGTGTGGAACGGTCGATGTAACTGTCGAGTGTGGAACCGTTGATGTTACTTTTGACAAGTTTAAAGTTGATGATGAAACTTCAGATAGATTTGAATCATTTGACGTAAATTTCGACTGGTGAGAAGTCGGCGATGAAACTTTGTTTCTCTGAATGGTGACAACTTTTGACAAAGGATCTGAAGTAGAAATGCCTTTAATTGTGTTGTTCGCGGAAGAAGTTGAACCTCCGCTTCGTTGTAGATAATTTTTGTATCTAACTGCGCTGGTCTTTGGAACTGTTATTACAATCGTCTTGTTGGCAGCCATGGTGTTCCGATTCCGACAATATTGCTTACACCTAATAGAATTCACGGCGATTTTAAATTTTCGACAACACACTGCCGCCGAGCACAACCTCTCTGGTTCACGTCTCAACTCATAGTGATTCTAGAACGTTGGGCGTTGTGTTTATACAAGGAGACATGCCAAGTACTTCCATCAAGTATATCTTATGACTCCTAATTAAAAGTGTTTTTGCATATAACATAATGCTTTTTTGTTCAAATTACCATAATTTTTTTCAGGAAATATATTTGAATGATAAAACATATCTTTTCTCAACTAAATTCAATAATTTGAAGCGCATAGAAACAGAGAGCCATCCGTGTAGCTCTGTGATTGGTTACTTCGCCAAAAATTACTGCCAACTTGGCACTACACTGCTTCTCTGGGTGATAAAGGTAAAACTTGAAATACGCTACCTAGTGGCTGAAAATATTATACCAACTGGTGACACGCATGGAAATTGTGTTTACTTGCTTTTGGGTTTTTTATTCTTTCGATGAGCCAATTAGAAATTTTAGTCTGAATGTATGACAGGGAAAATGAACAAGCTTATTCATCCTGCATATCTGTTCGTTATTCTATAAAAACCCTAAATGTTAACAATGACAATAAAATTATTTTTGAACTTATAAAAAACGCACCTTTCAGGTATAATTCACACCGATGTCTCACCCACATGTCCAAATCTGCTCTATAATTTGAAAAAGTCGGAACACATTTCATGTATTTTTTGAACAAAAACAATTCAACAATTGAAAGAATATTATAATTCCTAGTGAATTTTTATTAATGCAGAAAATAAATTTATTACAATATTGATTGATTGTTTTTCTTGATTACTGAAAACTGCTTAAAATTTGAAACTGTGATAAGTTCCAATTTGCGTTAGTATATAGATTACTAGAAATTTACAGTACTCCTGGCAGTACTAATACATATGCATTTTTCTGTTTTTTGTTACACTTGAAAATGTAGTTGAAGTGAAAAAATCACTGACATATTTGAAGGAAACAAAAACTCAAGTTTGCATGTTCCAAAACGGATTTAACTTTGTATTTTTTCATTTTCTATTGCACCCTGCTATATTTAAACAGTTTTGAATGTTTTTACAACAAATGATCTATCAGAAGATTCCTTATGAATGCATTTATATATTACCACTCTTTGATTTAAATTGGGGCATTAGCTTCTATAGAGCATCCTACGCTATCTATATTCAAATGGGAGCAATTTCATTTATTCTGGAGCATTTATTCTAAACATACACATAATTGATTGAAGAAACGGTGCTTAATTTGTTGATGCGTAATTTTTTAGTGCGTTAATGATTCCAGTGAGTTCTGTACACTGAAGAACAGACTTGAGATTGGTTTCATTAAGAACATTTTCCTCATTTCAAGTAATTTACAGTAAGGTAAACTGCTGTTTTTAACAGCCAGCAATACCATGTCTGGAAGTAATATTTGAACCTTTTTTTTACGTTCCTCGGGAGATTTTATCTCGCTAATATTAGAGGGCACTGTGATTCTAGTTTTAATTCAAAAAAGCATTAAACTGGTTGTGATCTCATTAGCATGAACTAATTTATTCAATTCCTAGTCAACCGATCGTGAAAGCCCATGTAAGGAAATGCTAATTGTTAAATGTTTTTGCGCACACCATAACTCAAAGTTTTACTTGTGTATTTTCGATATCACTTGGAAATTATGTGTATTGTAGGGAAGATTCAAGTACTTTCGGTATTTAAAAAAAATGCAAGTAAAAATTTCAATTATTTTCTATATAATGCATGAGTTAATTTCATAAAATTTTGACATAAATATTCATATAATATTATTTCCTAACATTATAGATTTTTTGACATATGCTATAGAGAAGATAGCTGCGGAACTTGTGATGAAACTGCAAGTCTTTTATCGAGCGAAACAATTCAGACTCTTTTGAATAAGTTCAGGTCTAAACTATCCAGTTTTAGTGCTGAAAAAATTATAGCTGTTAGCGCAAGGGAATAATTGAAGAACTTCAACTCCACTGAATTTTCTGTCCGCTAGATGGCGCGTTGTGCGGCTGACGCAAGAATCTACTCCTACGGAGCAGCCTTTCACACACCTCGTATATGAATGAGACAGCGAACGAAAATTTCCGCTCCACTTCATGCTCCTTGACGCAGCAGGATGCTAGGCTTAGCTGTCGAAAAAGCCTGACGCAATAATTGTGATTCTTAGTGAAGACGTTGGGGACTAATTGTTAATTTTAATTATAGGTTAAATGGGGATCTATTTATTAAGACATTTTATTAACCAATGATGGTTTTCGTATCGTTTATTTTAGAAATAGACATTTTTTCAGTGCCAAAGGAATAAATTGTAACGCTTCATCCGTTTTTTCTTTTTAGTTATCAATTACACTAGATGTAGCTCTTGAAGTACAGTGGTTAAGGGATCGGCCTTGCATGTTGGAGGCCCAAGTTTGTATCCCGGCACTGGCGCGGCGATTTTCCCCGTTGGGTATAAGGGAGAGCTCAAGCACAATACCCCACTCAACCCAGGTGTCGGAAATGGGTACCGGCTTCACGGGGGAACCGTCATGGTGTCCTATATATAGTGTTAGTTATAAGACATTTGAAAAACGAATGCTTAAGATCATATGTATCAGGCTTGATTGGAAATAAAGCATCCTAAGATGCCGATGTTTGTTTGAAGAAAGAATCTCTCCGTTCAGAATCTCTGCGTTTAGAATGAAATAGTAAAACTATTTTAGGTCATGGAATTACATTCTTTGAAAAATACGCAAAGAATTAGATACGTACGCGATTGATGTTCACTGGATTTTGCGATACACCATAACATCACCTTTTGATTCTCATTTAATCGGTTTATTAGAAGCCTGCCAGTACGACCATACTTTGTACTGTACCTTTCTCACAGAGAAAATTTTACATTTCACCTACACCGAAAATACTTAGTTATGCTACTCGCTTACTTAGTTATGTTACTCGCTTGATAGAGAGCTGACGAAGATCTTGACCGCATCATTTTACTTGAAAGTTTCAAATTTTTCCCCTACTTGCCGAGTAAATGCATTCCCCACGCAAGTCACTATCACTTTCAGGTACTACTTATGACGGAATCATGCCTCACAATATTAAGGGGTAATTTCTCCTCACAAAGTATGAATTCACTGCTTGCCTTATCCAGTGAAGGTGGGTTAACCGCCTTCCCTCATAGTAATTCTTCTGTCGATCAATGATCTTCATTATATTGGGAGGATAGGTATTTTTATCTACAAAATATTATCTGTATACTTGTAGTCACTCTCATTACACATGCAAATCAGTGCATAAATTTTTGTGCATCAGTGTACTCAAGTGACTCATATTCGGTTTGACAATGAGCATGGTATCAGTATAAACAGAAAATTAATTATTGTGTCCAGGAAAAGCATCAATGTGCACAGGTTCTACGAACATCACTGTTTACAAATTGCATATGAGTGTACAAGGGGAGTTATTAATATAAGCCAATAGTGTATCAGTGAATGCCGGTAGTTATTAATGTAGAAAAATATTGTATCAGTGCACAAGGCAGATAGCAATGTGCGTAAGCACTGCATCAGCGCCAAGTGTCACTTTAAATGTCGAGTGTTGTGTGTACACTCGTACAGTGCATCAATGCAGTGGCGCTTAGCTATACCACAGTTCACCTTTCCTATTTTCACTTCATCGTATTTTTTTATCCATATGTAGTATTAAGTTACGGATTTGCTGCCATGCTGCGGTGTATGGAAAAGCTTAAATTTCCATAATTTTCTTCATTAAAGTGATGAAAAAAACATTTTTAGACAAGAGAAAATAAAGTTAAAAAAAATTAAACACATATTGAAAAACAAAAACCTGTGTATATTGAATTGGATTTGCTTGTATTTAGCAATAATGTACGATTATTTACGTTCTGTACATTCTGTGCCAACAGTATTTTCGTAAGTATTGTACGTACCAAAGTACAATATTTATATGAGCATTGGAAAGGATTGTACGATACAGAAGGGATTGACAACAATGTGAGGAACAACGATCATAAAGATTTTAAACATTTGTTAGTAGCAGAATAAAGTTCTGCCACTTGAGAGATTTTCGCTTAACGCAGGTCGTCCTATAGCACCTAACACCTGTGATAAACGAGGAACGGCTGTAGAGTATCAGTGATCGTTGGTGACGTACACGACCAATGAGATTCTGACGCAAGAACTGAATCATTGCATCCGTGCATGCATCTATAAGTCCCAACTAAATTCTGCCTCGCTGGGCCCCAGTTGGCACTTCTCACTCAACCCACGAGAGATGTTGCAGGCTGCTATTTGAGGTTAAAATAATTTTTTATGTCGATGCATTCGTGACCAACGTGTAGATGCTGAGAACGATCTCACGCTTCGTAATCTTTGGCTATAACCCGCATCCTAATTTCCATGGAAGATTCAGCACGCTATCAGTGACCTTCTTTAATTAATTTGTATAATAACATGAAGATAGTGATGTAGGTTGCTGCATACTCAGTAATCTTATTTGACGTGTGCGTCTCTCTTTACATCATAAGGATGGAGCAACCAAGATTGAAACACTTCTACGAGCATTCATTCATTTATGTTGTAATTTTGCAATAACTCAAACTTGAATTAGTTTGCAAATAAAATAGTTTATTGTCTTAATTTTTCATATTCTTTCTAACTTCTTAGTTCCTAGTTTCATTTTGTTCTTGTAATATTTTCATGTAGACTTTACCGTAAAAATTCTCCTCGGATGCCACACATCTTATTCCCTCCTCTCATGATATTTGCGACGTGTAAATCTCAGTGACATATTACTCACTGCTCGATATTGGAAGTAGAAATATATTGATCATTGATCATAGTTACTGCACTGCAAACATCCATTCCTATCTTCGGACCCAGGGTTGCCCGAGTCAAATTATAGCTTTACTGACTTGATCTACTGAATGGTATTCTATCCAAGACCTATAATTAGGCAACGTGCAGCCAGCTGGGTGAGCTAACATAGTTCTCACATCACCTGATGTCATAAATACAAATGCATCAAAAAACGATGAGTATACTTGTTTATAAGACGATATTAGTAACTAGCAAGACCCGTGGAAATACCACGGACTATGTCATCGTTAAGCTAGGTGGACCCGTGAAATATTCGGTCAACATTACTTAACAAATTCTTGTCCTAACTTATGCTAACCGAGCCTATCATGATAATATGTCAAACATTACAAAACCGAGGACCCGTGAAAAAATCTGTCAACGTTCCCTAACCTAACCTAACAAATCCTATCCTATCCCATCCTAACCTATCCTATCCTGATAAAATGAAAAACGTATCAATGCGTGTAGAGGCGATCTTTCAATGTAACACTCAGAAATTCGGTATCCATGATACCGCAAACTCGGACGAAAGCGTGACGGACGAACTAAGTAACTAACTAAGGAAGGAACAATCAAAATATTAAATAGATGGCTTGTGCAGTGAATGGCATTGCATGTTGGTATATGCTTGGTCAATGGGATGTAAACAATCTATTCGTTTGCATACACTTTAGATATAAATACTGCTTGAGAAGTACATTCGAACATGGATGTAATCAAGTTTATATGCTATTTGTAGAGAATTTCTACTTACTCGTTTAGGACTTCTGACAAAATACGCTTAATTGTGCTGTAAATGCTAAATGCTGAAAAATCGTTGAATTTCCCAACCGTATAATTCAAATAAGCAAGAAAACCAACAAACTGATAAAAATTTCGGAGTTGTGCTCATATGTTTCTGAGGTAAGACATTACTTAGTAATCTATTCAGCATTCTTTCCAATGAAGCATAATCGTAAATAAATTGTGCCAAATATTTTTAATGCTAGGTGATTTAAAACAATTATTACGGATGTTTTATTCCACTGAAGTTGATACATGTCTTATTGTTCATTGTTTTCAAAAACGGCGTTATAATTACCAATAGGCTGCAATGACGGTTACCTACGGTCGAGCTGAGCATCCATTTCAAACACCTGGGCAGGGAGGGAAAATTTCGCTTACATATTTCCCCTTCCCAACGGGAAGAAACACCGAGCACGCACCGCGGGGTTTCAATACCTCGAACCTTCTATAATCTATATGAAAGACGAGCGATCTCAACCACGATGTGCGATGAACCAACAATACTACATCGATGAAACTTATCAACATTTAAATTTTATTCCTTTAGATCAGATATCAGTTAAAGCCCCTCTAACTGGAACAAAAACCGTGCCAAAGAGAGGAAAGAGGAAATCATCATTTAGTATGGACTTAAAAGGCCCTCGGAATCTATGCAAAAGGTGCATAGAAACAGTAAGTTGTGAAAGAAGTTTATGAAACAAGGTTAAGGTTGAAGAAGATAGCAGTAGGTACTGAAAAACAGGACAGCAGTGAACCGAAAAAAAGATTCCGTAGCAAAACAAAAATAACTATTCTATTTTACAAAAAGCTTACTTAACCTTTAGCTTGGAACTTCACGTATTCCCCCTAGTAGCACTAATTCCTATAAACACGACAGTTGTTTCCCTCTGAAGGGATTTTATTCCGTTTTGCATGACTGTAACATTAAGAGGAATACTCCTTCCTGAAAAAGTTTTCCCCAGTAAATCATCATACCTCCGCTTCTAAGAATATTTGGACATATCGTTTCCTAGCTTTATTTTCATTTCTCTTTCATAACTTTAATTGTTTTTGTTTATCCTCTCTCTCCCTTCGGGTTAGTTTTCTTTGATTTTTTGTCATCTTATATTTTCGCAACGTTATCATTTCATCCAAGAATTTAATCTCCAAATTTTTTATTGAACGATGTGCGCTATTCAGCTTCTTCCTAATAGTGAAACCAATCATAGTTTTGCTCTAGAGCAAAACTTTACGTACTCTTAAAATGCCTATGCGTTTCATGTAAAAGTTACTGAATTCAAGGACCATTTGATCGAATATCTCAGTTATTCTGCCTGATGTATTTCTTAGGTAAAGAACCGAGACAAAAAGTCAACGATTGAATTTAGGCAAAAATTTCATAAGTCAAACTTCCTCTGTTGGAAAAACTAATTCGGATTCGCCAACGTACCGTGCAGAAGTGAGTGGAACTCAAGTGTGCTAGTCCCTGTACGAACCCAGCAAAGTTCTGCTAACTTAGTGCGTAATTAGCTGGCTAGGAGTGAGAAGTGTGAGGTGCACAGGTGCGAACACACCTGACCAACACATGGCGGCACCTGCGGCGCCACATCACCTGCGTATTCGCCGAGTTCATTTACTCCTGATGTTCTCGTCTGAACACTGGGTTTGGTTCTACACGTAAGCTATAAGAAACCGTGATGCACGAAGTAGTAGTATTAGCATTAATTTGCTAGCGCTTCAGTAATGCGTACTATATCGCGCCGTAGATCTCACAGTTCAATAATACGAAATTCACATCGTGACACGGAAGCACACTATCTAATTGTTGTTCAAAGTTTGTCACAATCACCACTATGGAAAACACAGCAGCAGCCATCACAAAAA
>JACJUY010001920.1:103840-119093 GCA_014220935.1 Platorchestia sp. MABIK
CCGTGATGCATGAAGCGTGAGTTTGGTTCTACACGTAAACTATAAGAAACCGTGATGCACGAAGCGTGAGTTTGGTTCTACACGTAAGCTATAAGAAACCGTGATGCACGAAGCGTGAGTTTGGTTCTACACGTAAACTATAAGAAACCGTGATGCATGAAGCGTGAGTTTGGTTCTACACGTAAACTATAAGAAACCGTGATGCATAATCCGTCAGTTAGTTCTAAGCGTAAACTATCAGAAACTGTAGCATACGTACCATGATTTTTGTTCTACGCGTAAAGTATAAAAAACAGTAACACATGAACCGTGAGTGCGATTCCAAGCGTAAACCATAGGAAATTGTAACACGTGAACCTTGAGTTTGGTTACACGCGTAAACTATAAGAAACTACAACATATTGGAACCTCAGTACGGGTGTTTGGTCTTTATCAAACATTATCCTCAAGCAATCATTCGGGATGGTGCGAAACTGATGAGTCGTGCGACCGTTAAGGAGACCTTAAAACTAAACAATATAGTGTTAGAGTCATTATAAAGAAACAAGTATACAGGATCAAGTAAAAGACATTAGATAGATATTCTGACGTGGAAAGGTAAACCTCTGAAACGGAAGGGTAACTCTACTGAAGAGTAGCTGATGCAAGAGCATGAGAGGTCACTGAGTGCAAAACCTCAAAGACTGAAGGCTATAAAAAACTAACGAAGGTAAACGATTGGAAAACAGCGAAAGACTGGAGAGGGAGGGCAAAAGAGGTGAAAGGATTGTTCTGAAATATCTTCACCTTACTCAAGCCGTCATTCTGATCAAAATCCCACTGCCTAGAGTTAAAGCCATGTTTCTCACTATGAAATTTTGAGGTAGAACAAGCGTGACTCGCAGTAAAAATTCCATGAAGTGTTGTCTGGGATGGACTATTAATAAGTCGATGAAAGGAACATTCTATTCGGTCTCCAGCATACGAGTAATAGGCCTTACGCACTCTGCCAGCTGGAGTCTCCTCTTCTGGGATTTCTTGGCTTCATACATAAGAAATTGTTATAAGCCAATATGCTGGTATGTATCTCATGTGTCAACTTATTTTGGAAATAAACGGTTTTTCTTTCTTTCTCAATTAGAAGAGAGCATTAAACATTGGTAAACTGAATAGTTGGTTAGAATTTGTCAAATATAACGTCCATTATAAATTATTGTAGCAGGTTCGAAATTGAATCCTAAGTGAAATCTGGGCAAAGCTACTAGTAGCGCTTCGCACCAGTAGCGCCGTTGTTCGATACAAGTGTTATCAATAACAAACTCAGGGTTATGTTCCAACAAAGGACTCCAGCAACTTGCATGTCTCATCCAAGTAACTTGCAAAATCATAGCTAGTACTACGTCTATGTTTTCGTATTTAAAAAATAAATTGTACAAGAGCTTTTTCCACAAGTTCAGCGCACGATTTAAATGAAGACCTTCTAACCGGATACAAGAATTAATAGTTAACATGAAATAATTCCCCTCAAATAAATTATCGAGAATACCGTATAACAGGGAAATTATCGTACGACTCTTGTTGGTTGGCAAAGTTTGGAGTACGGGAGAAAAATCAATGTGGCAACACTACTTCTGGTATGAACAATGCTAGGAAGACGCTGAGATCGCGTAAGGTGTTAGGAAACCATCATTTGAAAAAGGTTGATAACCTACAATGCACGTCAGAAGAGTTTCGACTGTGCTTCAACGCTAATTTTCACCCATGCTCCAAAAGCAGCCAAATAACCTTAACTTTTAGGGATGGAGATCTCGCACTGAAAGCGCCATACGATGCTCAAAGGTTTCGACTCGCAGTAACACAAGCTTATGCATGAACTTGACGTGAACGAACTCTAACACAGGTAATATGAGCACTGAAGACGCTACTTAGACGTTTCACTAGTGCATTTGGTGAACATCATTTCTTTTGTGAAGTTTGACCATCGCTACTGCTACCACCATGTCCCAGTGCAGGATCTTGTAATGCACTGGAATAATAATGAACTCAGAAAAAGTATTTGTGCAGAACTTTTCTTTCCCCGAGAAAAATGCGAGTAAAAATAGCAACTTAATACCTGCATATTTGAAAAAAGGGAGAACCGCCAACAATTTCACAACAGGGAGAATAATAGGCACAGGTGTGAAAGAGTTTCATCACGAAAGTCATGTATAAAACACTCGCACAGAAATACACTTGGAACTCATGAGTACAAAATGAACTTCTGACATAAACACCAACAAAACATCCCTCACGTTTCGGTGAAAGTCATCTGTATATATCCATAAGAAATTATTTTAGTTGGCCTTAAAGAAGAAGGAAAACCTCACGCGAGCAGCAGCTCTTCACACACGCACACAGACGAACAAAGGCAGCGGCTTGTCAGCAACAACCTTAACGGAATATCTGCCTGGATCCTGACGCTCAGAACTCAACACGTGGACCATAATAATATTAATAATAATAATGCTGAAGGGTGTTGATAAAATCAACATTTCAGCACAAGGACGAGTCCTTTAATGCTCCCCTCTAAGCGCGAGGAGCGTAGCTACTCTGGATAAGAAAGCCCAATATGCATCAATGACAAATGTAACTCAAAACTCGTTGTTTGATCTGATACAAAAAATGCTTTGAGTTAGATCATATTAATATATCTGCCCAAGACCACCATAAACACGTAAAAATTAATTACACACCTTGATAAGTAACCAAGATTCTTCTTACAAAATATGACAATTAACTGCTAAACAGGTTTCTATCTGTTCAGGCAAGCACTTGATGGAGAAAATTAAGTAATTTCATTTCAATATATTAAGCCTTTTATTCAATAGTTGCTTTTCTTTTATTTTCACGGTCCGCATTTGACGTTTACAATTTTACAAATCAAAAGCAAATAAACTGTATTAAAATATATTTGCTTAGTGCTGCAGAGTTAACATTCAAAAATATAACAAAAACACATAAAAATCAAACCTTTTGAATTAATGCTCTAATTCATCCCGTTCGAATTTTTTTTAAATGCCGATATCATCTGTAGGGCAAATTAATGTTTCGAGCGTAAGCACGACTGGAATGTTCGATCCTGCAAGTGGAGATATTTCAATTGGACACAGCGAGACAGCGTCAGTAAATGTACCTAATGCCCATCATACTTCTCACCTACTTACGACGATCAAGTTAGTGCAGTCACTAATTTTGCCGCTTCTGGTACCAAACCCATGAAATTCTCAACAACACACAGTACGCAACATAAGACTAAGGCTAATCAAGCTAAACTTCTACGAAAGGAATGAAATTAGCACCTGCATATGGACAAACCCAAGTGGACAAAGGCCGGAAGAAGCCAACCAGGCCAAGCTATTTCAATTTTTGAATAGATTTCCTTCTGAGCCTTAAAGCTGCAACATGCTTCAGATGTAAACTAAAAAATTGTAGCTAAATCAGGTCTCAAGAGAACCACGGCGAAGATTTATCAAGGAAAGCTGAGCTTATGGAGTGTTCAGCACTAGAAGAAAAAAAGTAACACACAGGATATGAAATTCTGCGAAAAAATGTATCGTTAAGTCACAGGATACATCTCTAGCGTTATAATGAGCCTGTGTTTGATAGTACGCTCATGATAAGAAAAAATGCTCAAAATTAAGGATTAATGATAAAACGAAAATTCTGTTTCAACAAAGCTCATCAGTCAACAATCATAACTTTGAAAATATAACACATCATCTGATCTTTAGCTACAATAAATCTCACGTACAATGCAAGTTGAATTTTGACCCATTCGGCTGAACTAGTTAATACAAGCAAATCTATAAACGAAGTTATAAGAACGGCAGAGAGTCTTCTGAATTACCACACGGCGTATATAACTTGACAATATACACTGAAAAATATATTCACGGGAAAGCAAAACAAAACAATTATTTCATCTGAGTTATTCAGCATTAAAGAATTTTTTTCTAACGCACAAAGGAAACAATTCAACAACACAGACATTGCACCACGAGAAAGGCTTCTTTTTACTCCGTTGCAGCAGGTGGTTGAAGCAAGACCCATCCTCTAGAGAATAAGAAACGCCAAAAATAACTTGAGTGCCAGTAATCTATGTATCGAGAAATTACACAAAACAGAGCAAATAAAAATTTACACCGTCCATCGCTAATGAGTCTACTAGAAAACACAGAAGAGGATGAATCTGAGATAGGGACGTGTGAAGGGAAAAAAGATGAACGAGTAAAATAAAAAAATAATCAATGATGGCCTCATAAAAATAAACGACCATCAGTCTATCTAGGAGCATTCCCCGGACGAATTCAGAGGATTTTCGACAGCCGTACGTTCGAGCAGTCCATAATAAATGAAATGCAAGAGAGTACTTCAGCAAGAAGCACCAGGTTAGATGAACGGGTCACAACACGATTACCCATCATAAGGGTGGCAAAAATATAACGAATTAAAACCTTTTTGAGTGAAATATTATAGTTCCTACAACAGCAGACCAACCAGCGCATAGTTTTGCGTACACTTCATCATTCCCAAACCCTAAAGTTGTCCAGAAACAGAACAACGGTCAGGTTTGGAATCTGCGGAAATATTTTAGCACTCAGAAACTCGACAGTCAAAAGACGCGCTCAAGAGCCTCTGTTGGGGAGGTCCTTGACTTTGTAGATGCGCACGATCCAGTGCTCGGTGGTGTAAGCTTCCTCCAGCACGTCCAACTCGAAGTCTTTGTTGCCAATCTCAACGTTGCGTACGCGGTCATAGCCCGCCGGTTTGCCTGAAAAGTTTATTTGAAATGATTCTGAGGTCTCATCACTTCAAGCCAAACGAATCAAGTGCAGAACTGTATTCAAATAAGGAGCTGTAGTTTGGAAGGTTCAACATTTGTATCTTTGCTCTAAATCTATAAAAAAGCTAATGTTTCTGTAGATTATAAACTTGAAGTAAAGTTCATTTGACCTCAGTTCCAGTTCCTTGCTCAAATTTACAGACACTAATAAACTAATTAGTCCATTTCTTGGTACATTTAGATAATGAACTTGTCTACATTATGAAACATGTGGCGCACCTCCTTCAGTGTAGACCTGGCCAAATCTGTAGTAGCACATCTTGTACATGAGGCTGTTGAGCAGCACGGGAGAGCCCTCTCTGTCCACCCGGAACTCGCCGGCTGGCGTGTAGTAGTCGTGCTCTTTGATGTGCGCCCCCTTGTCCGTGCTGCCGCCGATACGCACCATCCACAGGAACTTGTTGATGTCTGCCAAATGCACGTATTTGTGCGTTCATGGAAAATTCAAGCATTTTTGCGCTCACAGATGAAGAAGGAGCCCATCACGAATGGAAATGACTTTTGAACACGAGCAGTAAGTGCAAACGCAGGTTTCAAGAGTCTATAAATATTTTTACAACTTTTAACGAAAAAGCGAGGACCAAAAACGAGACAAAATTAGAGAAAATTTAAAAAAATGAACATATATAATTTTTTTCAGTATTGTGGAGTGTTCTACGATAAGAACACGGACCGCACGCTCGGAAATCAACATCCCATAGACAATCTTCAAGCAGTTGGAAATTAACATTATTATCGTTAGACACCCCAACAACTCTAAACCTTTTTAAGACATAAAAGTAGATAACGTAGAGGAGAGGCTTCACTAACTATAAAATTGAAATTATTTAAGACTTCCACAAAAAGTTTAGCAGACTGTCGTGGAAGGAGACGGGATGGATATCGTTACCAAGCTAACAAAGACAGGCAGGAAGAGAATATCCTCCTGAAACAAAGCTCAGAATTCTTCACACAAGCCAGTGAGCGTCAAATTCCTTAGAGATGCTAAAGAGCATCTTTCTTCCACACGCTTTCTTTGGAGCTAAAAAGTCACAAAAATTCCAAAGTGGCCTCAAACCGCCATGAGATTTCAATGTCATTTGGCTTCAGTCCCACAATACCATGCGGCCTCACAATGCCTCTCGGCCTCACAATGCCTCTCGGCCTCACAATGCCTCTCGGCCTCACAATGCCTCTCGGCCTCACAACGCCTCTCGGCCTCACAACGCCTCTCGGCCTCACAACGCCTCCCGGCCTCACAACGCCTCCCGGCCTCACAACGCCTCCCGGCCTCACCATCAGACGAGTATCCAGTGAGGCCACCAAAGATAACGAGCACGTAGTTGACGTCAAGTTCGCGCATGATCTCGTACGCCTTGTCCTCAGGGCTGGCCATGGCCTGCCCCACGCGCGAGATGTGCGTGTTGTTCCAGGTGTTGTTGTCCACGAGGATGGTGCGGTTCGCCATGGCCGTGATCTGGTACCCGTAGTCCCACCACGACATCACCTTCGCATCCTGCACACGCGAGGTTAGACTTGATGTTAGTGCAAGACTCACCAACCGCAACAAAGGTGTTCCAAAAAGAGGAAGGAGGAACGCATCATTTATAATGGAGTAAGGAAACGCGGAATCTATGCACAAGGGGTATAGAAACAGCATGTTTATGAAACAAGATAAATTTTGAAGAAGAAAGTAGTAGGGGCTGAAAAACAGGACCGCAGTGAACTAAAAAAGATGTCTTTTAATAAAATTAAATTAAATTTTTTTCCAAAAAAAAAGAAAGGTCCACCTAACTTTTAGCTTAGGAACTCACATACTACCCCAGGGAGCGCCAATTCTCATAGATACAATAGTTGTATCCCCTGAGGGGCCTGCACCCGAGAACTAACGTATCAACGACAGTTTTTGACTTTCTTTACAGTGTCCAACCTTGAGCCAGTGTTTAGCCTACCATGTTAGAGCAGAGCTAGGAATGAAGGATTACTCACAATTATGATCAAGACTAAAGCAGATGGCAAAATAATGGAACTTTACAGGAAAAAGAACTCAAACATGCAATTCTAACAAAGCTTCGTGTAATACGTACGTATTTCTCTTCCGTGTTTGGATGGTTACATTATCCACTTCGATCTACTTCTACCGAATCGTCATTTCCACAGTACATCACAGCAGCATCGCACGAGAAATGCCTACCAAATTAACTTGAGGTCTTGAAAAGTCTAAAAATATCCTATCATTAAAAACTAAAAAGAATTTAAATCTAGAAATGGGCAGTGCAAAAAAGTCCTCTGTATACTGTAAATGCTCAGCTTCATTAAAAAAAAAACATACTACTTTTACGACTGGCCTTTTCCACAAGAAACGACCAGAAACACAAGAATATTTGCGAACTCAAACCTCTAGCGTTGTGCTTGAGCCAATAGCAAGCCTCCACTCACCTCAGGAGTGTTGCGTCTGTGCCAATAGCACGGTAGAGGAAACAAGGTAGGGTCAAACCAGTCTTTTTTTCGTCGACTGTGTGGGTTTGCTGACGTCACAGCAACGAACCAATAGCAGCGCTCATATTGCTTCTGGTAGCACTGCTACTCCCAAATCCGTCTCCACTATTGGCCTAATGGCACTGCGGTTTGGTGACGTCATAAATTTTGTTTGAAAATAAGCCTTTCTATTGGCTACCCGAACAAGAAGAAGTGTAATTTCCTCCATAGAAATGACCCTACCTTGTTTCCTCTACCGTGGCCAATAGTAAGCCTCCGCTCACCTCAGGAGTGTTGTGTCTGAGCCAATAGTAAGCCTCCGCTCACCTCAGGAGTGTTGTGTCTGAGCCAATAGTAAGCCTCCCTGAAGTCGTCGAAAATGATGCGCGAGCCGTCGTGCGCACGCGCGGACAGCACGATGGAAGGAGAGCTGTAGGCCTCGCTCGTCACCCACGTGCAGTGGAATGTGTAAGTGATCAGGAACACGGACATCAGCATCACGAAGGCCGTCGCGATCTAGGAAAGAACGTACAGAAATAAATTATGAATGCTTATTTTGAGTCATCTTGTACGAGCGAAGTGTTAGAATTAACGATCATCTCGAGTGGTCTTGTTGACCAGTATTTGAGTTAACGGCGTGCAGATCAACGGCAATTTTTGTTTCTGAAATCCACTCTACAAATGTTTTCCCACCCGATTACACCAGCAATCTATATACCTAGTTACAAAGGCCTATAACCAAGGAAGGATAGCCAACCTAACGAAACGCAGATCCACGATTTGTTCATTGTTAATCACTTTCGTCTTCCAGAGGTCTCTCCCACAATAAGATCATATGGTGAAAATTTGCTACACCTTGCCACCTCATACGGGCAAAGACTCCAAACCTACAAGAGTGATAGACACTCACAATTGCTCTTTGATTACTTCTTTCCATGGCATCTTTTCTAGCATTCTCTAACGTTAACACTCAACTGTGTAACGCCCTCACGATTTAATTTATCCATCCCAACTCCGGCAAACCATTAGCATTTCTTCTACGCACATGTGAATTCATCACTTTCCTTACATTCCTCATTTCATTTCAACACACAGCAGGCCACTCTTCCGCCCAGCTCTATGAACCCCAGTCATACTCCTCACCTCCTCATTCCAACACCCATCTCACAATGCCTCTTTTGCATACTTCTTAGACACTTCATTTCTATTACACTCGGCCGTTTTACCTTAGAAAAATTGGAGTATTAGCTCAGCCGTTCGATGCACTATAATATATCAATACAAGAAAAAAAGAAAAACATTTTATTTCCAATAAAGTATAACATGAAATGTTGATACATTGGTTTTCAAAACACCGTAACATTAAACATCCTTATCTGAAAATAACACATTGGTATCGTAATACCCGTGTAAAATGTTGAATCAAAAAATGATTGATAGAAAAGCACATCAAAAATGAGTTCCTTTCCTTTGCCTAATCTGATTTTGACAGTGCATTTAAGTAGAAGTTACTAAGAGAACAGAATCCTCGTAACGCTTATTTGAAAAATATATTCGTTTGCGAGCATTTAAATTGAAATAAAAGCAAAAATTGCGTTTAAATACCTTAACACAGAGACCCTTAAATGCTATTCATACATGGTTATGGTAATACCCATGTTAATTAAGTGTTGAGACAAATGATTTAGATCCTTAATTGCTATTCATACATGGTTATCGTAATACCCCTGATAATTGTCGAAAACATGATTCGGAGAAAAGCACGAATAAATGAGTTCGTCTTTGTCGCGGTAGTCGGATTCTGGCGAGGTCATGACAAGCGTCATGACTGTGGCTGAGTGTGTTAATGCAGTAATTCTGTCAGTTAACCCCATTGATCGGTTCTTGGTGGTATAAGACAAATACGTACATTGGAGAGGGGGAATTCAAAGCCCTCTCATCCAGGAAAGAAAATGCAATTACAGTAATCTAACATACTCAGAATGCACTCATCAAAATCCTATTGCACCCTTGTTGAAGGACACCCTGAAAAATGGCAATAAAATATGATAAAATGCTTTTAAAATAAGAATAGAAGTCAAATCTTAATCAATGGAAATATGATTCTAATCAATGGAAATATAATTCAAATCAATGGCGTTAAAAGCAGATACAAGGAAGATAAATCTGAATCAATGCAAATAAACTCAATCAATGGAGGAAAATTTGGATCAGTGAAGGCAAAAACTACTAACCAGATATATGTAAATGTGACATCAAGGAGCTCACCTGTCCTCTCATGAAGAAGTTTCCCTCCTGCTTGGCCTTCTTTTTCTCGTGCGCAGAGCTGGCCGAGGAGCTGCCTGAGTCTAGGTCCACCTGCCCATACAGTGACAGTTATGCACTGCCAAGTTCACCTCATACAACAGACTGCTTAGTTGCAGTGGTGAAATTAATCTACGGCTTCTTCAAGTGACCCATTTTACCTCGGACTGCCCAGACTTTATACTTGATGCCCAAATAGCATTTAGATTAGATAACCGTTGATTAAAAACAATCTAAAATATGAATTGTGCCGACTAATGTGTAAACCGAAATGTACACTTATTTTGAAAATCCTTTTTTGACACGTTGACTGCGTATTGGTACGTATGTTTACTACTAGGTAAATTGCTCATTTACGAATCAGAATGTACAAACAACATTTCAACTATTTTGCTACATGCTACGAAACAAATTTCAAAGTATAAGGCAATATGTAATGGTTCAATTGTATTGCACATTTCAAGAAGGTTAAAAATGTAATAGAGCAGTAAAGCCATTTATCCAAAACGACTTCTTCTAACCTAGCCAAACTGACCGTAACAACCGCACAACCATAATCAAGGTGTTAGTATGAATATTTGAACTTCTGAAGTGCAAGTAGCATACCTGAGGCATGTAGATATCGAGGAGGGATGACACGGCTATGCCCGACAAGATGCACATGACGGGCGCCAGCACCAGCATCAGACGCACCATCACGCCCTGATGTCAAAACACACAAATTTATATCTGTCCGTCGAATCACTAATACACCCTGGCCCCGTCCTTCTATCACTAAATCAGCTACACAGAAAATAATCAAAGGTCAACTGACCTACAGGAAATACAGTAGAGTAGTGTTGAGGCTAATGCGGAGTTTATTATGATTTATTTTAAGATGTGAAAGACTCAAATATTACATGTGCATTGTGCACGTAACCGAGTGTTGAGCTTCTGTGAATGGCTTTTAGATTCACAGTTCAAATGATCGAACGAGCACCGATAGTAGGAGCAGAATGTGCTACCTATAAAAAAAAAAATGCTAAGTCTCATCTCAAATGAATCACCAATCGGTTACACTACCTCGTGATTGATAGAAAATCAATCGCAAATTGCTTGTCAGAACAATGAGCTAAGTCATTGCCAAAACTTCACGACCAAAGCAGAAAATAATGTGAAAGTAACAAAGAAAATGCAAAATGGCAACTTGAGTAAATTACAATACGCTTTGTGCATACATGAAACTTTGATACATGAATTGATCACGTACGTTTGGACCGATTCATCATTTAATATATTTCATTTCTCCTAAGTTGCAATCTTGTCTAAACCTGTAAATGCTAAAATAACAGCGATAACACACAAAACAATACAGCTGTAACTCCTCATGGGCTCTTCTGTCACTCCACTATTATCACACATGGAACAGCTTGCACCTCTACTTCAATCCTCATGTACACGAAGGAGTAACAAGATACAGACAGAGCCTCACCGCAAAGTAGATGCTGAGGACCCCGTAGAGGATGATGAAGATGTTCTCATCAGTGAGGCGGGAGAAGCAGTAGTAGAGGCCCACGGGAAACATGAACACCATGAGCTGCAGGTCGAAGTAGAAGGAGGACCAGGCCGTGGGCTGGTGCTCTGACACCGAGGCGATGATGGGGATGTTGTTCTTGGCATACGAGGGGTCCAGCAGCGAGTAGAAGCGGCCAGTCCAAGGCGCGATCTTGCCCATGGCTGTGAGAGCAATAGCTCCTACCACCGCCACACCTAGAAGTAAGCGACTTGTTATTGCTGACTCAAGTCAACATTTCAAGGCATATTTCAAGAGCAGGGACTGAAAATACGACAAGGTATACTCAGACCTAGGGAGAAGATTGTGTGAGTGTGACTGTTCAGACTGATGATTGCACAATAACACATGAAGTTCAAGCTAGACACAGTGTTTGAGAAGAATGATGGAAAATTTTAAAGCTAAACAATTTCTTTTCTGAAAAAAACGATGCAATTCAAAATGCATCCTAACAATTGTTCCCAGAACGAATAAAATTTCAAATATGTAATTTTGCAATTTATTCCTCAATAAAATTGCATTGCACATTTAGGCAATCCTAAAAATTATCTGGAAACTTGAAATTAGCTTCCAAACATACGTAGCTGTAACTTTACGTATTCATCTGAGTGATCTCAGAAAATTAAAAAACAATTTTGATAGCAAAACATAAAACAAATGCTTTGAAATGAGCTAAAAAAAGAAGTTTAGGTAAAGAAAAATCAAATGAATGTTGAAATGGGGAACGTCAAATAAAGGAATCATAAGAGAACAAGGGGGCACTTCAATACTAAAATTACCGGTAAACAAAGCAAAGCTTCACCGCAACAGCAAGTCATTTCAGTAAGAACCTGATATAGTTAGGGAAAATAAGCTAGAGCTACTAAACCAAGCAGAAATATTTTAGGAATTTAAAAACGAGGAAAATTCGAAGTAACTTGATCATATTTAATAGGAATACGTTATAGAGTCCAGCTCCATCATCAGTTCATAAAAGTACAAATCATTAGGTCTGCAATAATAGAAAAAACAAAGTTGCACACATAATGATTTGTACTCTTACGAACTGATGATGGAGCTGGACTCCAAAACGTATTCCTATTAAAAATGATTAATTTCCTTAGAATTTTCCTCGTTTTTAAATGCCTCATTAAGTAGCGATTAAAGCAAACAACTGACCCGTTCAGATATATTCAGTCGAAATATTTTAGAAGACAGAACTCCCACAGAAAAAGTGAAGCTTGAGAGGATCAGAACACTTGGGGCAAATGAATAAATGTACAAGCTCGCTCAACATTTTTTATTTAGGGATCACAACCCAGTCTACTTTTTTCACTGGAGCATTTATGATTTTCTCTGCCCAGAGCACAAATTACACTTGAGCAGCAAAAATCATAGTTACCTCAACCAAAAAGTTAGACAAGGAATTTATGTTTATAAATTCCACATGAGTCATTCAAAATAATTTCAACATATATTTCACATTGAACAACAGGAGGAAGTGGAAGCGAAAAAAAAATGCTTACTTCAGAACTTCATTAATTTCTAAGACATTCAATCAGGCAAGGCATCAGCAAGGAACACAGCCTTTCACATTGATTTCATTGCAGGTCAAATATTGTTGTCAAGCACTAGATGTAAAGTAAAATATTCACCAGCAACTGTGGTGACAACGCCTTATACATTCGATCAGACAAGGCGTGAGCAGGGAACACAAGTCCTTACATTGATATTATTGCGAGCCAAAAAACGCTCTCAAGCACGAGATGTGAAGAACTCACCAGCAACTGTGGTGACAACTCCCCTGAAGAGAACATCGAACTGGTCCTTAGACAGACGCGCCCGCACGTACTCCACAAACGCGTAGATCTGGCACAGGCCAAATACGCCCAGCGCCTGCACGTTGCATTAGGAAAAAAATTGGTAAGAGCGTAGCCAGAATTGGTGAAGTGGCGTGAGCAGCAGAAGTCTCATAAATGGCGTGATTAACATTAAATAGATAAACGGAGAATGCAAACAGAATGATTCCATTTTAATCAAGATGGCACACATTGAGAGTAAACATAACGTGAAAAAGTTCAAATATTAACTAGGTTGCTTCGTGATTCATATTCTCGCGTTGAAGCAGTAATAACAATACTACGATGAGTTGCTGAGAAAAGAAAAAGTGTCATTTGAACACTATGACATAGGCTGCAGGATTTCAGTTGCAATATCTCTGGATGCACTTCACAAATAGAAAAAGAATGTCAGCTTAAACCAGAAACCAAATCAAAACCCGCTTAAAATGTGATTGGTTCTGATGAATCTGCAGAGAGGAACTTGAGAGTCTGTTTGGGAGATTAAAACCTCGTTGCAGAGCAGACAGAAACTCAACCAACATTATCTCCATGGATTCAGCACAAAAGTCCTGGACACAAAAAGACCGTACTCAATTTCTACTAATGTAGTGTACATCCAACATAGAATACCGTATACTAAACTATAATGCAATATACGCTAGATAATGCATGGTGTAGCATTGTTACATGGCTCATTTTTGTGCTACCCATGAATTTTATTCAAGTGAAACTATCGAAAAAGCGCGAAAAAAAAAACGCCGTCACTTAGGAAGGATTCAAATACTACGACGCCGCGTGAGGGGATAATGGATGCAAGTTGCTTAAGGCGTAAGGAGGTGCATGTTGGGGTAGCTAAGGCATGCTTCCATGAAAAGACTTTGTGAGCATAATTAGACTTCGAAACATTGATGAAATAAATTCAATTCTAAAAATTGTGGGTTATACAACACTAAGGGATGAGCGTAATCGATATGCTTATAAAATTAAGACGTTCACCGGAAGGAATGTTGAGGTCTTCACGAGGGTTAGTCAGAGCGCGTGATTGAGCGTCGGTCTTTAGAGAAGGATTAGAGAAGGATCTAGAACAGTGCTAAATACTTCAAAGGAAAATTTATGGTCTTGTTTCAAAAAACAATAGAGTAATTATGTCTCGAGAGGAATAATCAATCAGTGCCAAGTCAATAATATATAAAATTAGCGTCATTTACGAGGTCGCGCAAGAAAAATTAAGTCCTCAATCATTATAACTGAAAATTCAACATGTGTTCATTGTGGATGGCAGCACTTCTCTCACTGGGAGTGCCTCGTGTTTAAATAATAGTGTTGTGAGCTAAAAATAGCTAACAGTTGCACCCATGTTTTGCATCAATAACTTTTGTTGGGTCTCGTATTAATTGGGTGTGTTTACTGTGTTGCATACTCATTTACAATAATTCCAACTATTTCAGTTTATGCGTTTACTTTAAATAAAATAATTAGACATTTCAGTTAGTCACTATTATCCTCACGTTGATCAAATAAATGCAGAGTAAGAATTTCTCCGTATATCTCATTTCCCTATTTCTGCACATTTTAACGTTCTTGTCAGAGTATTACTTACTTGACGCGAATAACTCGCTCACACTTTTCAATCACCCTTCCCAAAACAGAAAAAACCTACAAGCACTGTAGGGAAGAGAAGTGTAATCACCCACGACGATTCATGTATTTCAGTTGACATTTTTCTAGAACTTCTTCCACAAAAGATTGAGGAAACTGGTAGAATACAACACAACACGATCTCCACTCACTAATTGGGACTCCTGGAATTCACAGCCGAGTTCTGCACTCCACAACATAAAACACCAACTGCACTGAACAGAAAACAGCACCAACTATACTGCACAACACACGCATGCTTTAGTGAGGCATGTGAGAGCACCCACCCCCATGTGCTCAGAAGTAGACACGGGCTGGAAGCCAACAAAAGCGATCTGCATGGAGAGGATGGTGCCAATGACGTAGAGTGAGCTGTACGCCACGTAGATGCGGTGGGAGAACCGGCCCGTGATCATCAGCACGAGCACGTGCAGCGGGATGATGTTGATCAAAAACACATAGCCGCCCCAGGATGAAACCTGTACAAAGGGGAACAAGTGTACATTGGGAGGAACAAGTGTACATTGGGGGGAACAAGTGTACATTGGAGGGAACAAGTGTACATTGGGGGGAACAAGTGTACATTGGGGGGAACAAGTGTACATTAGGGGGAACAAGTGT